>CAUYQU010015802.1:0-11465 GCA_963574635.1 Cheracebus regulus | reverse complement strand
GCTTATTTGTTATTTTCATCCCCTATTCCTTCCTGTCTCCATTGTTAAGCACAATTATTGGCATAAAAGAGGTTTTTAATACCCATTTTTAGACTGTATTCTAGCCTGGGCAATAAAACAAGAATCCCATTCTCTTTCCCTGTTTCTCTTCCTCTTTCTTTCTTTCATTCTTTTTTTCTTTCTTTTGATGTTTCTTTCTTTCTCCTTTTCTTTTTCTAAAATCTCTTCCTCTTTCTTTCTCTCATTTTTTTCTTTCTTTTACAGTTTCTTTCTTTCTCCTTTTCTCTCTTTTTCTAAAATCTCTTCCTCTTTCTTTCTCTTTCATTAAAAAAAAAAAAAAAAATCAGAAGAGCCCAAGGCAAATGAGAGTTTAAATGGAAAAGTGAGTCTCTTGAGTAAAAGCATCAACCAGAACTAGAGACTTATAAAAATAAGTAGGCTACATTGTAGAAGTCAGATCACATGCCATGGCAAACAAAGACAAACAGCAGCACGGTCAAGAAGTCATGGTAAAACTGAAGGAAAAATCCTGTTTTATTTAGGCAATCAACTCTGCTATCTTTGTTTTTTTTCCTTGTCTGGTATCTTTTTTAGTCAGTAGTTAAACAAATACTGAATACCTACTGTACTGGCCATATTACTTAATGCATAAAAGCTCGTTCTGGTCAAGCTATCATAGTGGAGAAAAGTATACTTGTAATTGGGAGAACAGAGTAAGAACAACACCAGTAACAAAAAATTTAGTTATATTTACAGTAATATAAATTTCATTTGCAATCACTTTCAGTAAATACTTTTCCTCTTTGGCCTTCTTCTATCTTTTATTTCTGTTTTCTTTATTCTACATTTGAAACCCTTATATACCTCTCACCTATGACTGTCTCCTAATTATACACTTATACCACATTTAGACCTAGAAACACTTTAGAGATACCTGGTTTCACCATAAATCAGAAAACCAAAGTTCAAACTAGTAATCTGCCTAGGATCCTAGAGCTCTTTTACTCTTTTAGTTTTTCCTTTTATAGGATCACTCAAGAAAACAAAAAAAAGACTGACTTAAAAAAAAAAAAAAAGGTTTCGGCAATGTTTTTCCTAAAACCCAAGTGTACATTATATATTACTGTTTTACTGTATTGTTTGAGCATATTCTCAATTCGGTTTTTACAGTGAGTAATCTAACTAAAGATGATTAATTTCCTTCCCTACTCCAGATCACGGTGGTGATATTTTATTATAAACCTGGGTATTTACATCTAACAATAAGCACTTAAGAAAAAAAATTTTTTTTTTTAAGATGGAGTCTTGCTCTGTTGCCCAGGCTGTAGTGCTGTGGCATGATCTCGGCTCAATGCCACCTCTGCCTCCTGGGTTCAAGCAATTCGTCTGCCTCGGCCTCCCAAGTAGCTGGATTACAGGAGTCCACCAGCACACCTGGCTAATTTTTGTATTTTCAGGAGAGACGGAGTTTCACCATGTAGATAAGGCTCATCTCGAACTCCTGGCCTTAAGTTATCCTCCCACTTTGGCCTCCCAAAGTGCTGGGATAACAGGCGTAAGCCACCCTGCCCAGCCTAAGAAAAATTTATTATTAGAACTAAAAATAGACATAAATTTTAAAACTGTATTATTTGTAGTGCAGGCTCATTACTACATGACAATATACAATTTGGATTACACTAATTTGGATTATCCAAATACATAATTTGGATTATATCATACGTTAGATGTATATTATTCTAATGAACATATGGTGGTATCATTCCTTTAATAAATTTTATAATGTAAATGCTATCTTTGTCCCTGACACAGAGTTATCAAGTTTCTGCTTCCTTTAAAGTGATTTTTTTCAAATAAAGTGTTAATGTTCCTTCTTAAATTTTGTGTCTAACATTCCTCACATAATATTTTGAAATTTATTCAGTTGTCAGGAAATTCTATAGTCTTTGCAGAAAGCTCTTTGAAGGATTAGCAAGTTTTCAGAATTTAGAATTTTGGTTTAATCAAAATCTTTTAAGAATTTTTTGAAAAAAAAATTGATGTTTTATATTAAATTTTTTTAGACTTTGTGAAAGACTGTTTTTAACAATTAAAATAATTCTGGGTATAGAAGGAAGGAATAATATAGTTATATACTAATGACACATCAGATGAAATTTTAGAAATCTGAGGAAAAATGAAAAACACAATTTAAATACTTGACAGAAAAGTACTTCAATATCTAAAATTAACTTCACATTCAACAGGGATCTTAAAGATAGGGGAATAAAAATTTTATATATCTCTTCACAAAACTGTGCTGCTTTGTGTCTATAAACCTATAAAATGAGTATATGGGATGTGAAGGGATTTCTATGCTCTGGTTTGACTCTAGAAAAGCCAATAGAATAGTGGAGTTCTTGAACAGGCTTAATATCTAGGCTCTGCAAGCCTCTATCTGCAACTTCTACACTGTACCTACTGGAGAGTTATTTTAGTATGAAAACAGAACTGAAAAGTTCCTATTTCTTTATCATCATCAGACAATATATCATAGTCTATTGTTATAAACTTTCTGTACTTAGAGCCCAAGATAACCATTAAGCACTCTTGGCACGGATCTAGAAAGCAATAAACTTCCCATTATAAGGCTTAGGTTTCTCATTTGATGCATGCCCAATTTAAGTAAGGGTCATACTGACATATGTTAGGATCACGGAAAACAGGCCCTTTCACCCTAAGGATGTGATCTCTTTATGTGAGAGGGACTATCCTCAAGTCAAACTACCAAAAATGTCCTAAGCTCCTGGGCTGGCAACAACAGCCCACACCTGTAATCCCAGCACTTTGGGAGGACAAAGTAGGAGGATTGTTTAAGCCTAGAAGTTCAAGACCAGCCTGGGCAACATAGTGAATCCCATCTCAACAAAAAATAAAAATAAAAAAATGAGGCAGGAGGATCACTTGAGCCCAGCAGTTCCAGGCTGCAGTGAGCTACGATTATACCATTACACTCTCACCTGGTGGCAGAGCAAGACTCTGCTGGGGAGTGGGGGGGAAGGAAGGAAGGAAGGCCAGCCCTAAGCTCCACCTCCATGAAAAACAGTTGAATCTTTAAGGATAATTTATAGAAAATTATGTAAATCAAGAGAATTAGTAGCGTCAGGAAAAATAATAACTGGCTTTGCAGTAAATATTATATAGTTATAATAATATAAATACTGATGACTGATTTTAAAAAAACCTGTAATAACTATATTAGAAGGACAGGGTAAGAAGAAATACAGGAGCATAAAAAAGATAAAATCTTATCTACCACTATCAGGAAGTCAATAGATAATGTCTAAAAGGAATAAACCAAGAAATACCAGAATAAACATATTATCACTACATATGGGGCTAAGTAACAGAAGAAATTGCTTTTAAAAAGTTTAAAAAGTTGTCACTCTGGAGAAGTGAACTGAGATGTGAGAAGAAATATGGCAGAGAAATTTTGATTGTCACTGTGAACCTTTTGGTATTAATTAATCTTTTAACCACATAAAACATTTTTTAGGTGTTTTTGTTGTTTCATGAAACCTATTTCATTTACTTCTAGGGAAAAATATTAATAATTGTGTTGGATTGTTACTTAACTGAAGCACATTTAATAAAGCCATATCTGTGCAGAATTCAATGCCAGGAATTCGGAGTCGTAAGACATTTGTGAGACTAAGCATAAACAATAAGAAAACAATATTAAAAATTAAAAAGAATGCATCCTATATAAAGACAAAAAACCTCTCACTCCTGTGTGTGTGTGTATGTGTGTATGTGTGTGTGTGTGTGTGTGTGTGTGTGTGTGTGTGTGTGTGTGTGTGTGTTTGGTCAGCTTCCTTAGGTTGAATCCTGTATTCTAATAGTTTTAATATAATAAAAATCACTGTACAGTAATTTAAACAAATAGTATAGTATGACTTCAGATTTCTCTAAAAAGAAAATGTAGCCTATCAAACATTCCAAATATTCTGCCTTTCATTTTGTTTAATACTTAAAATGCAAAACAAAAATTAATTCAGAATAAATGATCACAATTAATAGAGTTTTGATCAGGCTCTTTTTGAAAGCATACCATATCATTTTTTGTGTGTGTAAAGAATGTATCTTTGGAAAGGCTGTTTTCTAAAATACAAGATGAGCTATTGAACCATATACATGTGGCATGTGAAATGTGAGCAAGTACTTTTCCAATCATACACAGCTATTTCCAGGACAACACAATTTCAAGTCAACCGTCTTCCTTTATAAGATGAAAAGTAAAAATAAAATGAAAGAGTAACAAATAGCCTAGCAATATAGCTCAAATCTGTCCAACCAGGAGTTAAATGCAACATGGTAGTAAAAGATGGCCTCAAGCAATTTCACATTTATAAATGACCTACTTATGACAAGTTGCATTAATTTCAATTAAAATAATAGACAGTAGTATGATCAACCATTGTATATAAAAATTTGTATATCAGGAAAAAGATTAAGTTAACGTTAACTATTTTGCAACACTAATACTCTAAGATTTGGTCCTTGTATGACCAAGGATTATATCTTTACTTATTCATTGACAAATATATATAAGAAACAGAAATCTGATAGCTTTAATGGCTCTATTCTCTTCTCCTCCAGACTGCAAACCCATTGTATGTCCTCTTGGACCATCTGTTCTGTGTTGGTGCTTAACTGATGGTGGTTAAGCACTATCAGTGCTTTTGTCTAATGGGCTCACGTTTTTGATCATGGTACCGTAATTTAAAACTATGGTTGTAGAGTGGTCTTTTAAAATTTTTGAGATAATTTATATGGTAACATAACTATATAATATTTGCATGTCACTATGATACATCTGAAATAACTAATTTATGTATCTAACTTTAAATGTGCATAAACCTGAATGTTTGCTTTATAAAAAAAATAATTAACTGGGTAAATAGCACCACCCTTAAGGGTTATCCAAGTAGTAAGTTATTTCAGGAAAACTAGTGGCTTTAAGGGAAAAATGTATTGGCTAGGGAGATGGCTCATACCCATAATCCCAGCACTTTGGGAGGCTGAGGCCAGAGAATCGCTTGAGAAGAGCCTGTACAACATAGCAAGCCTCCATGTCTACAAAAAAATGTTTTTAATTAGCTGGGCATAGAGGTGTGTGCCTGTCCTAGCTACGCAGGAGGCTAAGGCAGGACGATCACTTGAGGCCAGGAATTAGAAGCTGTAGTGAACTATGATCTCATCACTGCATTCCAGCCTGGGTGACAGAGCAAGATTTTGTATCAAAAATATATATATATGTGTGTGTATATATATACATGTATTCATTCAACTTAATTTCTCCCCCTCTCATAAATTCAATCACTTTGCATGACAGCCAATAATGAATCTAATATTAATATAAGCTTTCACCTATCTACAGAATATTTTGACATATATTAACTATTTTGATCTTCACACTGACTGAACAGTCATTCTTGGAGAGGTATGTGACATATAATTATCATTCAGGGATTACAGACACAGCCTTTGATGTGTTTATTATCATAATTTTACACACAGTAAATAACCTTTTCAAAAGTTGGAAAATCTATGACATCTTCTAGCTAGCCCAAGATTAACCTAGCAGTAAAGCATGATAGTTGCTGATTTAACAAACAGAAGTAATGCTTTAATTAAAAAACTGCAAATGGACACAAAATGATTAAAAATCAGTACTATACATATACTTTACTTCTGTTTCATCTAAACTGAATAAAATGCCTGAAACTACCCTTTATTTCTTAGAATAAGTCAACATTAGCCCTTCAAATATTAAGTTAGCAGTTTTTAAACTTTTGGTCTCAGAACCCCTTTTTACTCTTAAAAATTATTGCAGACTCCCAAAGAGCTTTTGTTTATGTGGGTCATATCTATACATATTTACTAATTAAAATTTAAAAGAGAATTTTTAAAAATATTAATTCACCTAAACATAACAGTGTTTGTTAGTATAAAGAACATTTTTATAACTTTTTCAAAACATAACATTTTAGTGGGAAATAACATTCTTTCACATCTTGGTAAATCTCGTTAGTGTCTGGCTTAACAGAATACAGCTGTCTTCTTAAACCAACTTCTGCATTCAGTGTGTTGTGATACACTGTTTTGCTTTAAGTATAAGAAATCTGACTTCACACAAGTATGCACTTAGAAAAGAATATTTGATTGTCATATTCATACAATTATTGATATTCTTCTTTGATATTATCAAAATTCAGTAAGAGTTATTTCTTCAAGGTTAAACGCAATGTGGAATCTGAAACTCTATTAATGAACTTTTATTACTCTGTTTTACATTAAAATCCATTGGTCTATCTGTCACGTTGAATGGATTTTTTAACTATGTATGCGTAACTTCTTAACATCGTGCATCGGTCATTTAGAAACGATTGGTTCTCTGAATTATACAGATCTTCCAAATGTTGGCACATTTTATTTCTATAGAAAAAAACCACACTCATTGATATCACCTCCAATCTCATCAGAAAAGTCTTTAAATATTGAGAAGCTGGCACGCTCATGTTTTCTATAAATCAAATTTCATCACTGACAGTAAATACAATCAGTTGCTTTCCCTGAAGTGACAGGCTCACCTTATTCATTTCTGAGGAAATGTCTGCCCAGTACTAAAGTATTAACAACCATAGTTTGTCTGTCATTCTTTCAAGTAAAAATGGTGTTCAAAAAAATAGGGACTACGTCAACCTTGCAACTCAAAAAATCAGGAGTACTTTTTCTTGAGATAATCATCGTACTTCATTATGCAAGAACATTACATATGGTTCCCATTTTGCCCATAGTATGTTAAAAAGATTCAAGGGTCAAGACCCAACAAAATAACTTTTACTGCTTCATCAAGGACATTTTTAAGTGAAATTAGGTTTATTTATATGTATCTTGCAAGTATATAATGAGAAGAATATAATGATTGTCCATACAATTTGGTACAACTCCTTGATTCATACTAAAATGTCAGCAGTTTTGCCAACCTTTGCTTGTGGATCATCAGTGCTTTACCAACACAGGCAAAAAAAAAAAAAAAAAAAAAGGCAAATAACATCTTAGTATTGTTATAAAAATAATTCTGACCTGACAGACAACCTTGAAGGAATCTCTGGACTAGCAGGGGTCTGATCTCACTTTAAGAACTACTATATTAGGCAAATCAATTCCTGTTCTTGGTAGAGAGACCTGGGGACTTAATACTATGCTAATCTAGAACTTACATGGTTGCCAACCTCATGACCAGTAACTGAAACAAAGAAAGATTGTTTATAGATTCAATGGACAGCACTGATCTGTGATGGAACATTTACCCATTGCCTTAATTAAGATTGGGTCACAGAAGTTGGTTTTAATTTGTTTTAATCAGTATTCTAGAGTAATATTTGCTCCAGATCTGCTTAGGCCTAGAAACTCAAGAAATTCCAAAACGAGCTGATATACAGTCAGGTATTTCTCCTGATCAATGACAGACTTACCTACTATGGCTTTCACTCCCATACCAACAATTCAGCATAGTAAGGCCTCTTAATCTGTACTCCTCTCCTAAGGTAATTTAAATAGTTCACTTGATCAATTATGGGTGACAAGTACCATTTTCATTTTGAGAAGAAAGCTCTTTAAAATGAGGAACAAAAACAAAGAACAATCTCTTCTAATTAATGAATTAAATTTAGTCATAGAAGCAAGTGAGCAGTTTTTAAATTTGGTAAGAAAATCTTTTTTCCAATCATCAATTTCTCTAATATTTTTTTAAAATCCCCCATACAGGACAACTCTAAGTATATGAATTCCTGTTAGTGAGAGTAGAGTAAGATTACCATAATATTGGTTTGTCTTTTTCAGTTAGCAGAAAAGTGCTCCAAAAGGATCAATGCTAACTCCATTATAAACCCACCAATTAAAGGCAAAATAATAGATACCTATTAAAAAAGCACTGCTAAAACCAAAAATTAGAGATATAATAAAAAGTAAAATAGAAGACAAAAAATAGCCACACACACATTTAAGATGTGATGAACCAAGTTAGAGGGAAGGTACACATATAGAAAGGTAAGGAATTGTTAATAGACAAGTTAAAAAAACTTGCAATCATGGTCTACAAAAGGTCCAAGAGAAATAAACTGTTTTGGTGATCTCCAATTTAACAAAATAGTTTTTAAAAGGCAAAGGAATAAATAACCTAAGATTTTTAAATATTGTATTGTACTATTCCTCAACTTGGTTTCTCCACTAAGGCTAGTCTCCTCACCATTTCCCAAATCATACATGCAGTATGCTTTTCCCCCAAAATGCTTCCTTGGCCTAAAATACCCTCCCCACTCCTCATGGATAGCTATCCAAGCCCAGTCACCTTTCAAGGTTTAAATCAAATCTAACTTCCACCACAGATAGGTTTCCCTGACTAACCATACCTCCAGAGGCCAAACAACTTGTAGACATCAGGGCTCCCTAATCTATAATCTACTCCAGTTCACACATCCGCACAACTCACTCTCTCAGCACACTCTTGCTCTCTCTCAAAAGAAACATGAAATCCATAGAGATTAATGAAAGAAAAGACAAAAAAAAGCAAGGTAATAACCAGAAATTTGTTTTCAAATACCTGCTTGGGATCATATACTATTAACTACAGGTTTGTCTTAGTCAGTATACACATTCAGTACTATGTTTCAAAGGTCCCCAACCCCCAGGCTGAGGACTAGTACAGGCCCCTGGCCTGTTAAGAACCAGTCTACACAGTAGCAGGAAGTGAGCGGTGGACAGGCAAGCATAATCTCTTAGGAGCATAAAAACCCTATTGTGAACTGCCCTGGAGGGATCTAGGTTACCCACTCCTTATGAGAATCTAATGCCCCCGACCCTGGTCCATGGAAAAAACTGTCTTCCATGAAACTGGTCCCTGGTGCCAAAACGGTTGGGGGCTGCTGCTACACTTAATACTTAAAAAAAAAAAAAGATACAAATTCTGAATCATTACCTGTACACCATATTTACAAAGGTGGAAATATAGTCTAATTCATTTGCAAAGATATTAAATAAGGATTTGGAAAAAATTAACATTCAAATATGAGAAAACTCAACACCCTATTTTCCCTAATTATTCAAGTTAACTGAGATTTTACTGTAGTTCACTCTTTTTAAACCAGTCCTGGTAAAAATGGATTGGGTGTTTTGTCTTTCCATTGGTATTTCCCTATAAATTCTCGTCTTCCACTACTTTGTAATAATTCAGTTCTTAATCAAGGACTAGTGACTGAGCATGGTGGCTCACACCTATAATCCCAACACTTGGGTGGCTGAGGTAGATTAATTGAGGTCAAGAGTTTGAGAGCAGCCTGGTCAACATGGAAAACTCTATCTCTACTAAAAATATTTAAAAACAATTAGCTGAGCGTGATAGTGCACACCTTAATCCCAGTTACTCATGAGGCTTCAGCCTGGCAATTGCTTGATCCCAGGAGGCGGAGGCTGAAGTAAGCTGTGATCGAACCACTGCACTCCAGTTTGGGTGACAGAGAGAGAGAGACCCTGTCTCAGAAAAAAAAAAAAATCAAGGACTAGTATCCAACACCTAAAACTAAACCAAATTCCTTGGTCCTCCACCACCCAGAGAAAGGAGACATTAACAATTATGTTATCATTAATAATGTGAAGTTCAACTTTTTTTCTAGCCTTCACTAGGAAAGTCAGTCACATTAAGAATACAGGCCAGGTACAGTGGCTAATGCCAGTAATCCCAGGACTCTGGGAGACCAAGGCAGGAAATCTGCTTGAGCCCAGGAGTTCAATACCAGCCTGGGAAACAAAGTAAGACCTCATCTCCACTAATAATAATAATAATAATAATAATAATAATAATAATAATAATAAATTAATTAGCCAGGCATGATGACACACACCTGTAGTACCAGCTATTCAGGAAGCTGAGGTGGGAGGATCGTCTGAGACTGGGAGGTCAAGGATGCAGTGAGCTGTGATCATGCCACTACATTCCAGCCTGGGCAACAGAACGAGACCCTGTCTCCAAAAAAAAAAAAAGAATATACTATCTAAAAATTTTTCCTGAAGGATTACTGAGATAATTCACAAAGTTTGATTTTTAATGTAAGGATTATGTTAATATAAAAAGTTATGGGCCAGGCAGGGTGGCTCATGTCTGTAATCTTAGCACTTCGGGAGGGTGAGGTGGGTGGATCACTTGAGGTCAGGAGTTCGAGACCAGCTTGGTCAACATGGTTAAACCCAGTCTCTACTAAAAATACAAAAATCAGCCAGTCATGATGACAGGCACCTGTAATCCCAGCTATTTAGGAAGCTGACACAGGAGAACTGCTTTAACCCAGGAGACAGAAGTTGCAGTGAGCCAAGATCACACCACTGCACTCCAGCCTGGGCAACAGAGCAAGACCCTGTCTCAAAAAATATATGTAACTAAAATAAAATAATAAAATAAAAAGTTATAATTACCTTATTTTTCCTTCCCCACTATTACATTATTCCTTAATTTTTTTATTGCCCAGCTTTCTAGTTTCGTTTTTTTTCTTTCTTTTTTTTTTTTTTTGAGACGGAGTCTCACTCTGTCGCCCAGGCTGGAGTGCAGTGGCATGATCTCAGCTCACTGCAACGTCCACCTCCTGGGTTCAAGCAATTCTCCTGCCTCAGCCTCCTGAGTAGCTGGGATTACAGGTACCTACCACCATGCCTGGCTGATTTTTGTATTTTTAGTAGAGATGGGGTTTCACCATGTTGGCCTGGCTGGTCTTGAACCCCTAACCTCAAGTGATCCGCCTGCTTCAGCCTCCCAAAGTGCTGAGATTACAGGTGTGAGCCACCACGCCTGGCCCCAGCTTTCTGCTTTAATTCAAAATACTAACTTCTGCCTCTAGTGTTAAATCAAGAGATCACAGTTTCATAAAAAAATAAGGAAGAAAGTTCTATCTCAACTCTACTTATCTTCGTTTTATTCCACTTTATATATCCACCCTTAGTATTGTCTAACCTTGGTCCTAATCATTATTCAGAATTGCACCCTCCAAAATCTCAAATTCTGAAAATCTACTCTGACCCCGACCTCCTATCTTTTCACCCTCTCTCATGCCCTCTCTTCTAACCTACTCTTCCTTCATTATTACAGCTCTCAAAGGTGTCTGAACCAGAGCAACTCCAACCTAAACAGGTGCTAGGTAAAATAAAGCTAAGACCTGCTGGGCTTCATTCCCAGCCAGTTAGGCATTCTAACTCACAGGATGAGATAGGAGGTTAGTACAAGATACAGGTCATAAAGACCTGGCTGACAAAACAGGTTGCAGTAAAGAAGTCGACCAGAAGTGGAAGACAGTGTGGCAATTCCTCAAGGACCTAGAAATAGAAATTCCATTTGACCCAGCAATCCCATTACTGGGTATATATCCTAAGGATTA
>CAUYQU010015801.1:0-60109 GCA_963574635.1 Cheracebus regulus | reverse complement strand
TTATATTTGCACAGTCACAAGAACGGGCACAGGACCCAATAGCAGGTAAACAAAGTCATAAATCAGATACAGAAGCTGGACACATTGTCCTGTCAGACCACATGCAGGTCATATCACAGTCTCACAAAGTTCTTTTTATAACTCCTTTACCTGGAGTTCCTACTTTCCCATAGCTCGACTGCCTCCAACGAGAAACTGTGTCCGGGCTCAAGCTCACCATATGGCGAGGCCCAATTCCAAGGGGCCTCACGTGGGAATGATCCCCACAATAACACAGTGCAATGGGACCTTGGAATCTGGCCATTGAGAATGCATTGGTGCTTTTGAATACCCCTGGAGGTACCCAATAAAGCCTAAAAACAAACCTTACGAGGATAAATCTGCTTACCATATACTAATTGTTTTAATGAACAAAATTTGCTCTGCTTTAGAGAGAGATAGCAAAATCCAGAAACTCAACAATATAGTATTCACAGGGCCAACATGCAACAAAAAACACCAAACAGGTAAAAAAGTAAAAACATATGAGCCATGACAAAAAGAAAAAAATATGAATATATTCCAAGATAAGCCAGATACCGGATGACTAAACAAGGAGTTGGAAACCACTATTATATATATGAGTTTAAAAATACAAAACATGATGAAACAGGTAAAATAGGTGAACAGATGAGAAATCTCATTGAACATAATAGGAGACCTATGAATCTATACTGATATGATTAACTAATAAGTAATTACAAAGAAAATGTCTTTCATGGAGTAGAAAAACAATGTAAAAGTGATAAAGATAGAGTAAGAACTTTTCAGGGTAGCATCTCCCACAATAATTGATACAGGCAAACATAATCAATAGAAAATAAAATTAATGAGTGACAATTGCAAGAGTACAGGATATTTAATGTTCTAAAACTCTTCTCTATTAGATACTTATTTGCCAAAGGATTATACAAACTTTACAGTGGAGCTATCTTTCAAGTATCACCTAAACTCTGATTCACCCATACCATAAAATTAAATGAAGTTATTAAAAAGGACTGTCTCTTTCTTTGTCTTTCTCTTTCATTGTGTTTTCCTTTCTCTATACATACATATATATGTGCACATAAATGCATACAGGTCTCTTTATATGTACATGTAGATGCATATGGGTGTCTCTAATACAGTATATGTATTATCTCTCTTCTGTCTGTATGTGTGTGTGTGTGTGTGTGTGTGTGTGCGTGTATTTTTATTATATGATGTGGTTTGGGTCTGTGTCCCCATTGAAATCTCATGTCAAACTGTAATCCTCTTGTTTCAAAGGTCCTGGTGGGAGGTAATTGCATCATAGGACAGACTTTCCTCTTGCTGTTCTCCTGATAATGAGTGAATTCTCATGAGATCTGGTTGTTTAAAAATGTGTGGCTCTTGTCGCTTCACACTTTCTCTCTCCTGCTGCTATGTGAAGGTGCGTTGCCTCCCTTGACCTTCTGCCATGATTGTAAGCTTCCTGAGGCCTCCCAGTCATGCCTCCCCTTAAGCCTGTGGAACTGAGAGTCAATTAAACCTCTTTTCTTTATAAATTACTCAGTCTCAAGTAGTTCTTTATAACAGTGTGAGAACAGACTAATATAGAAATTTTGTACCAGAAGAATGGGGCACTGCTATAAAGATGCCTGAAAATGTGGAAGCGACTTTGGAACTGGGTAATGGGCAGAGGTTGGAACAGTTGTAGGGCTCAAAAGACAGTAAGATGTGGGAAAGTTGGAAACTTGCTATAGACTCATTGAATGATTTTGACCAAAATTCTGATAGTGATATGACAGTAAAGTCCAGGCTGAGGTGGTTTCAGATGGAGGTGAGAAACTTCTTGGGAACTGGAGCACAGGTCACTCTTACTATGCTTTAGCAAAGAGACTGGTAGCATTGTGCTCTTGCTCTAGGGATCTGTGGAACTTTGAACATGTGAGAAGTGATTTAGGGTATCTGTCAGTAGAAATTTCTAACCAGAAAAACATTCAAGATTTACCCTGCCTGCATACAGTCATATGCATTCACAAAGATATGCTGTGAATTGGAATTTATGTTTAAAAGGGAAGAAGAGCATGACAATTTGGAAAATTTGTAGCCTGACCATGTAGTAGAAAAGAAAAAAATAATGTACTGTGGAGAAACTCAAGTTGGCTGGCTGCAAAAATTTACGTAAGTAAAGAGGAACCAAGTGTTAATAGCGTTAATAAAGAAAATGTCTCTAAAGCATGCCAGAGATTTTCACAGCAGCCCCTCCCATCACAGGCCTGGAGGCTTAGGAAAGAAAAATGATTTCATGGGATAGGCTCAGGGCCCCAAGCTCTGTGCAAACTTGGGACATGACACCGTGTATTCCAGCCCCTCCAGCTTTAGCTATGGCTAAAATGGGTCAAGGTATAGCTCAGGTCATTGCTTCAGAGGGTGCAAGCCCCAAGCCTTGGTGGCTTCTACATGGTGTTCAGCCTGTACATGCACAGAAGACAAGAGTTGAGGTTTGGGAGCCTCTGCCTAGGTTTCACAGGATGTATGTAAATGAATGGATGTCAAGGCAGAAGTCTGCTACAAGGGCAGAACACTCAGAGAACTTCTGCCAGGGCAGTATAAAAGAAAAATAGGGTGCTGGAGCCCCCAAACCAAGTCCTCACTGGGGCATTGCCTAGTGGAGCTGTGAGATGGAGGCCACCATCCTCCAGAATGGTAGATCCACTGACACTTTGTACCATGCTCTTAGAAAAGCTGCAGGCCCTAAAAGCCACCTTGTGAAAGCAGATCCAAGGGCTGTATGCTGCAGAACCACAGGGGTGGGGCTGCCCAAGGCCTGGAGCCCACTCTTTGCACTAGCATGCCCTACATGTGAGACACAGAGTCAAAAGAGATTATTTTGGAGCTGTAGGATTTAATGACTGCTTGGGTTTTGAACTTGTATGGGGTCTTTAGCCCCTTGGTTTTGGCCAATTTATCCTTTTTGCAATGGGAGCATTTACCTAATGCCTATATCCACTTGTATCTTGGAACTAACTAACTTGTTTATGATTTTACAGGCTCAAATGTGGAAGGCACTTGCCTTGTCTCAGATGAGACTTTGGAGTTGAATGTTTGAGTTAGTGCTGGAATGAGTAAAGACTTTGGGAAACTGTTGGGAGGGCATAGCTGTTTTGAACTGTGAGAAGACCATAAGATTTGGGAAAGGCCAGGGGTGGAATGAAATGGTTTGTCTCTGTGTCCCCACCCAAATCTCATCTTGAAATGTAATCCCCATATATTAAGGGAAAGGTCAGGTGGGAGGTGACTGAATCATGGGGTGAACTTCCCTCATACTTTTCTCACGGTAGTGAGTGAGTTCTCATGACACCGGCTGTTTGAATGTGTGTGTCAACTCCCGCTTTGCTCTTTCTCCTGCCACCATGTAAAGAAGATGCTGGCTTCCTCTTTGCTTTTTGCCATGATTATGTTTCCTGAGGCCTTGCAGTCATGCTACCTGTTAAGATTGTAGAATGGACTAATATGATGTATATATAATATGCATATAAATTAGGCAGGGAGAAGAGGGGAGAGAACATAAATACACACACACACACACAAAGCTACAGTTCGCAATTGCATAGTAACATCTGTAATATTATAATTACATACATATGTCATGGTTTTTATGTTGGTAAAAAGAAAGAAACAAATAAAATTACCATAGTACTAAAAGAGAATCACCTAGTATATGTTTAGGCAAACTAAGACTTTTAAGCCAAATCTGAAATTTGGCCTGCTATTTTTGTAAATAAAGCTTTTGTAAATAAACTTGTATTGGTCACAGTCATTTAACTATTGTCTATGGCTATGGTAGCACTACAACAACAGACTGGAGTAGTTGCAAGAGATCTTATGCTACATAAACCTTAAAACATGTACTATCCACCTTTTTGCAGAACAAAAGTGTGCAGGCCACTGGCTTAGGAAGAGTGCATTTTCAGGGAAGATGACTTATGGGGGAGCACTGTGGCACAGTAAGTACAGAGTTTTGGTGGAGAGGAAACAATAAGAAAAGGGACTGAGAAAATATTTTTAATACGACTTGAAAAGTTTAAGTTTGCCTTAACATACACTTTATCCTGAGTCCTCCTCAGTGAAATCAGTAGTGAGAAACTGCAAAGAATCTACCATCATTGGGGTATTCTTAAATTATTATTTAAAATCTGCATGCTATTATTGGATCTATAAATGAATCTTCTCCTTGATATCCTTCGTGTGAGAACGTTCTGACTCATAAAACAAGCATTTCTGTTAACTTATTTAAAAGGCAAATGTATTCTTTTTGGAAAGAAAACAAACACATTCATGCATATGCCTCTGTGTGTGCATGCACACACACACACACACACACAAATACTTGTATTTAAAAATGTAGATTTCTCAAATACTTGTTTAGAAGTTGACAGAATAAACAAGCAATAAAAATTACTTAAAGCAGTCTTCAAGTTAAGACCTGAAAATTCATGGAACAAAAATATTACATAAAAGAAGGCAGTTTTGTAAGTCCTGAATGGCAAATATATATATCTGAGTCTCTTTAAGAGACAACACACACACTCAACACATACACACATACACAGATAGACAGAGAGAGAGCGAGCAAGAACATTAAATAATACCATTCCACAAAGCATATTAAAATACTAAGAAAACATTTGAAAATTTGGTTAAAAGGCTGAGGTGAATCTGTGTATTTCTAGTGTTGTATATAACATAACCATTAAGGATATGGTTACTTTACATGTCTTTATATTAATAATTTTGCATTCATCTTAATCAAGAGCCTAATAAAATTTTTTGGAAAGAGTTTTTTAAAAATATGAGGGTGTGCCACGTATGTATGTGTATGTACAACATTTACTGGATAAAATACTTATACAGATAGACTAGAGATGGGGCCAAGCCTATTCTAGGCAAAATGGTAGGTGAACACACACACTGAGGATTAAGGACATTGAGAACCAATTGTCATCATATAGCCACTTTATATCTTGCACAAAAGTGTAATGCTCTTATAGTCCTTTACTTGGGTACACATAGTTTTGTTTTAATTTTGCTTGAAATGCATTTTTAATGTACAAACATTTAATGATATAGAAGTGCTTTTGCACTTCATCTTATTATATCACCTTATTAAATGGATGTATTCTGGTTTCTGTAGGGTAAACTGTTGATCAAATTCTTATGAACACAGAAAATAAGTATTTACTTTTTATTTTCATGGAGTAGAAAAATGTTGTGACAAAGAATAAAAAGTCAAATATGGTAAATACATACAGTCATCCTCTTGGTGATAAAGAACGAATTAACAAAGTTACTCATTTAGCAGAAGTTTTTCATTCAAGCCTGGGCACTACTGTAAGTGGCACCCTAGGTTGTAATCCCCCAGGGTAGAAATAAAGACAGATCACCAGACATAGCAGCAAAAAGAAAGAGAAAGTTTAGTTTAGCTTATGCACAGGTGAAGTCAGCACCTTGAAAGGAAAATGGCAGGCTGCTCCCCAGGGGTAGTATGTAGGTTAGTTTTATAGGGCCCTTCTATAGGGAAGGGTTTGTTTCATCAGGGCATTTATGGAAGGGATTTCTCTAGTGCTTGTACAGTGGGTTTACATGCCTCTTCATGCATCACATGTAAAATTTTAAATCTCCACCCTTGGGAAGGGGTGAATATAGGTTGAAGTTTAAGTCTAACTTCCCGTATGGGGCCTGGATGAAGTCACTAGCCCCCTAACCATAACTTGTGGTTAACAGCTTCCTTTATCTTTTGTTGCTGAATGGCTGGAAGTTAGGAAAGCTACAGCTTGAACAAGTAACTTTTTCTATTTTTCTCTAAATCACATCAAAACTGGAAACTAAGCAGCCTGTGTGTTTCATTCTGAAACAGCAATGCCAATGGAAAACTACGACAAAATTGATGCAGAGTAAATAAGAACTTAGGGTTGAATAAAATAAGTGAAGATTATGTATCCCTTCAGAAATTAATTACATTATAAAAATTACATAATTCATGGTTTAAAAATAAGAGAAAAACTAGGTCTTTTTTTTTTAGTTAAATAACTAAGCATTTAGTTAGTTATTTTACTAAATGCTTAGTTAAATAACTAAGCATTTATTTAACACTTTAAAAACAAAAATGACTTACCAGTGGATCAGAAACTTTTTTAGTCCTTTATCTGACACAATTTGCCTTATCACCAGGAAGAAAAACTTACAAAATTTCCATATACAGTAAGTGTGGTATATTGCACTCAATGCATTTTTAAAAATGTATTCAATGATCACCTATTTAATAGCATTTTCAGAGCCTCTCCTTAAAGATTACCTTGTGGTAGCCCATTATATAGTACAAGTACAGTAACCCTTTAAATCCATGTCATTACATGAGCTTATTTATAAGAATGCTCTGATCTGTAGACAAAAGAGTATTTCTTAGGAAACTGAACCAAACAACATGGTCTGGTGTTATACAATGTAATTTTGTTAGTTTTGTTTTTTTAAAAAATTTTATAGGTACATTTCACTCAATGAGAGTTAATACAAAACCAAATATAGGCACATTTTGCAGTACAATGTAAAATATCCTTAAAATTTAAAGATAAACCCAAAGGTCTGAAAGACTATTTGATACAGTCAAAATACACTTGATATGGTTGAATTTGTGTCCCTGTCCAAATCTCAAGTCAAATTGGAGGAGGGGCCTGGCCTGAGGTGACTGTAATGTGGGCGCAGTTCCCTCAAGCCGTTCTCATGACAGTGAGAGTTCTCGAGATCTGATAGTTTAAAAGTGTGTGGTACTTCCCCCTTCTTTCTTTCTCTCTTCCTCTTTCTCCACCATGGTAAGACTTGCTTGCTTCTTCTTCACCTTCTGCCATGATTTTAAGTTTCTCGAGACCTCCCAGCCATGCTTCCTGTTATGTCTGCAAAGCTGTAAGTCACTTAAACCTCTTTTCTACATAAATTACCCAATCTCAGGTAGTTCTGAAGTTCAGCAAGATGTCTGAGAGCCTCTATTGGTTTGATTAATTAATAGTGAGATTCTCATTAAAGAAGTAATTTATACAGACTGTGGACCTTCAATGGGTAGAAATATCACAGTATTTAAGTTTGCAGTTGAAATCAAATAGTTTAAAATATTTTTCTAATATTCATGACATTAGATGTTCTTGTTTGTTTGTTTACTTAAAGACCTGAAAATTTTTCATCCACTATTTATAACGATGGTTGTTTTTTCATTGTTTCCTAATTGCAACTGAGGGTCATTATTCTTTAGCTCAGAATTCCACAGTCTTCTTTCAAAATTCAGCATGCATAAACAGTTCTTATTTATGTTTCTTTTTCCTCTTTTTTTGAAAAATAATGAGTTGCATATGTTTTTTTGACATTTTATGTCTATTTTCTCTCTTAATTTACTTCGTATTATTGTTTTAAAAATAACATTTCTGGATTTTGAAAATATCAGATTCCCAGATTTTTCTAAAACTTCAAAATATATTCTTATTTGTAATATAAAATGTGTTTAATTTTGACTTTTTTTCTTAATGCATTTTATAGGCATAGAGATGGCATTCATATTTCTTTTTCTACACAAAAATCCTTTCAGATATGTTAAATAACAGGTCAAAAAAAAAAGTCATATTTTTTTAATTATAGACTAAACAAGTAAGCAGGGTAAGAAACAAAATTGCTAATATCTAAAACCATTTGTCACAGTGTACACAGTTAATATTAATGTGAATACCTGTCAGTACTCTCAAGGTAGGCAAAAGCTGGGGCTTGTGGAAGAAAAGGCTTGCTTTACAGGCTAAAGCTGTGTGCTTTCTGATTGACTAGAAATAGTCATAAATGGCTCAACTGTCATTTAACAAATGTTTAAAATTCTAAAAATAAACAGAAAACCTAGGGTAAAAGCAGTGATTGTTTGTAATGGTTTCAGAACATTACTTGCTTAAATGTTAGGCCATTTTTGCTCATTAATTCCTTCCTTGGCTAGCCTTCCTGCTGTGAACAACTTACTACAAAAAGCAGGCTCTTGCATGACACAGCTGGAGACCAAGGATACAGGATTTCAGAACCCAAAACATTCTAAAATGTCCTATGATTTCCAGACACACTTACCTAAGAGTGCTAAGGCTTCTGTTGTTTACCATTTTATGTGCATGTAGTTTTCTGATTAATTATACTACTTGAAGTGCTTCTTGAAAAACATGTTATAATAGTGACAATATATGTCGAAATTACCAGAGGTTTTTATTTTTTCTGCAGAATTTAACAGATAGGGTTGAGTTTCATTGTACAGGTAAATTTAGGGAAACATATTTTATTTTTTAAAGGTAAAAGAATTAATCTGCCACCATAACGAATTTAATAAATTATTTTCCAAGATACGGAAAATTGTACTAAGGACACAGGCCTTTTCTTTATGGATTAAAGTTTATTTATAAAGCAAGGTAGTTAGATTAGATTACCCTCAAATCTGTTTTTTATTATAACATTGCATGATTCTAAAAGGTAATATTTGACATTATTCCCGTCCATAAATAACAAATAATGAAGTCATGACTTTTTAAAATTTTTCTCTCTTTCGGTATAGAAACTTGCTGGATGCAAGTACAGTGGGAGCTATAGAATATTCATATAGAGAAAACCTATGGCAAGTTTTTGAAGTGGTGTGATACTTTGCTCAATACTAAACTATTTAGAACTTCAAACATAAAGTATATTCAGATACAATATGTAAAGAACTTGTCACCATTCATTTTCTTAAAACTAAGAAAGGCCGGGAAATTGAAAATCAGTGAACTAAAAAGAATTAAAGTCTAAGAACAAACAACCACCTGATAATCTGGAAAAAGACACAGAGGTACACAGGAACCAAGATCTGCTTATTTAGAACAAAAGTTGCTGGAGACACAAATTGAAAAAAGAAAAAGAAAAAAAAACACTTCCTTGTTACTGTGGTGAACTTCTGGGTGCACTTACACTTTCCAGAGCCCCTTTTTAGGTGTCCTTCAAGTTCTTCTTGTGGCCCACCAGGAGGATGAGAAAAATAGACAAATATGCTATTCAATTAGGATATTTCAACATCACATTGTCAGCAATGATTAGAGAAAGCAGGCAAAAAAAATCAGTAACAGCACTGTTGCTCAACCTGAATTTAATTGATATTGCTAGAATACTGATTCTAACAACAACAGAAACCATATTCTCATCCAAATCATAAGAAAAATTTATGGTGAAGTACTATATTCTTTACCATAAAACACAGTTTGACAAAATGACTAGAAATCACACAAAGTATATTCTTAGACCAAAGTAAAATTAAGCTAGACATATCAGTAACAGAAAATTGGTATTTAGACATTAAACAAAACATTTCTAAATGACTATGGTTTAAAGAAGTAATCTGCAGTTACATTTTTTTTTCTTTTTGTGGAGAATGGGGACTTGCTATGTTGTCCAGTCAGGTCTCAAATTCCTGGGTTCAAGTTACTCTCCTGCCTCTGCCTTCTGAAGTACTGGGATTACAGGCATGAGCCACCATGCCTGGTCAGAAATATGTAGAGTAATTTTAAGTATTTTGAATTAGATAAATATGAAAATAGAGCTCATCAAAATTTTTGTTATCTAGCTAAAACTGTGGTTAGATGGATATTTATATCAAATTCATATGTTTTAACATAAAGAAGATCTAAAATTAGTAATCTTAGCTTCTACCTGAGGAAAATAGAGAAAAAAGAGAAATAGTGCTTGTAGAAATAATAAAATTGGACCAGATATTGACAGAGTAAAACAGGAAAATAATAGAGAAAATCAACTAAATCAAAAGCTAGTTCTAAAGATCAATAAAATTGATCAACCTATATCAAGGCTAACCAAATAAAAAGAGAGACTACACAGATTACCAGTATTAGTAATGGAAGGGGAATCATCACTAATGTCATCAGTAGACATGGAACAGATAATAAGTAAATAATACAAACAACTCTATACCCACAAATTCCATAATGTAGATGGAATGGTCCAGATCTTTGAAAGATGCAAGCTGCCAACTGACTCAATAAGAAATAGAGTAACCTGAATAGTCTTATGTCTGTTAAAGAAACTGAATCAGTATTTAATCTTCCGAACAAGAAAGCACCAAGCCCAAATAGTAAATTCTATCAAAGCCTTAAAATGAAGTAATACTAATTCTCCTCACTCTATTCCAGGTAATGAAAATAGAAAAAAGATGCCCTTATTTTATGAGGCCAAAATTACCATAATATGAAAACCTCATAGAGTTATCATTAAAAAAAAAGACTATAGATAAATATGTCTTATGATCATAATTGCAAAAATAGTTGGCAAATATTTAAAAATCAATTTGGCAATATATAAAAAGGAAAATACATGCTGACCAATTGGGCTTCACAAGACAAATGCATGGCTGATTCAACATTCAACAGTGAATGCATTTTGTCATATTAATAGACTGAATAAGAATACATATGTATATATAATATCAATGGATTCAGAAAAAAGTTACAAAGTTTAAAACCTGTTTATGATAAAACTCACCAAAAAGCCCTACAAAATAAAAGGGAATATTCTTAATCTAATAAACCATAAATATGGAAATTCTCCAGCTAACATCATACTTAATGGAAAGTGACTAAAGGCAGTCACTTTCTAAGATTATGAAGAAAGCAAACATGTCCTTTCTAATAAGAAAAATGAATAAAAAAGTAAAGACTGGAAAAAAGAAATAAAACCTTTTATTCACAAATGACATGGTATTCTTTGTACAGAACTTCAAAGAACCCACACACACACACAAAGAAATCCTGAAACTTATAATCAAATAGAACAAAATCACAGAATACAAGGTTATTAGACAAAAATCAATTACTTTTATGTATGTGAGCAATACAAATTTGGAATTTGATATTACTTAAAATATTAATGTATACCAGAAATTTAGATAATTAAATATAAATTTTACAATATGTATATACAGGATCTATATGGGAATAATTATAAAAGAGTGATGAATAAATCAAAGAAGATATAAGTATATGAAGAGATAATTTATATTCATGGGTTGGAAGATTCAGTATTATGAAGATTTCAATGATTTCTAACCTAATTGATAGATTTAATACAATGTCAAACAAAAGTCCAGCAAGATATTTTATGTTTAGTAAATTACAGATTCTATAGTTTGAATGTAGAAGTAAAGAAAATATATTATCCAACAAAATATTGAAGAAGAGTAAGAAAAAGACAACAACAAAGTAGAAGGAATTACACTATATTATTTCAAGGCTTGGTAAATACTTAAGTATTTAAGACAGTTCGATATTGATGTAAGAATAGATACACAGATCAGTGAAACATAGAGATCCAAAACCAACAGAAATATTATTTCAAGACTTGGTAAATACTTCAGTAATTAAGACAGTTTGATATTGATGTAAGAATAGATGTATAGGTCAGTGAAACATAGAGAGCCAAAACCAACAGAAATATAATCTACTAAATTTTTAACATAGGTGCAAATACACTTCAATGGAAAATGGATAGTTTTTGGTTCAACAAATGGAATTGAAGCAATTGGATGTTTACATGCAAACAAATGAACTTAGATAATGATTTTGCATCTTATGCAAATGTTAACTCAAAAGTACATTATATACCTAAATGTAAAATGCAAAACTAAAACATCTAAAATAAAAGAAGCATAGGGGTAAAATCTACATGCCTTTGGTTTGGTGGATTACATTGTTAGATATGATTAAGAGTACTATCATTCAATAAAAATGATAAGCTGGGCTCTATTAGAATTAATACCCTTTGCTCTGACAATGTTAAGTGAATAGAAACAAAAGCCTCAGACCTGGAGGGAATATTTCTAAATTTCATATTTGATAGATGACTTATATCCAAAATGAACAAAGTACACTTAATCACAAAGGAAACAACCTAATTTAAAATGAGTCAAGTATATAAGCACATATCTCACCAAGGAAGATTTTTCAGATGGCAAACAAACAAATGAAAAAATGCTCACCCTTGTTTATTATTAGAGAAAGGCAAATTAGAACAAAAATGAGATACTACTACCTAGGTAGTACAATGATTAGAATTAAATAAACAAAAACCTAAAAAACTAATAGATGGTGAGAATGTGGAGCAACAGAAACTTTCGTTTGTTGCTAGAAGGAATGCAAAAGGTGTAACCACTTCAAAACTCAGTTTCTTACAAAAGGAAATGTAATCTCACCATACAATCCAGCAATCACAATCCTTAAAAGTTTTCTAAACTTACTGGATAAGCTACGTTTAAACACAATCTTGCACGAGAATGTGTTTAAAGAAGATTTATTAACAATTGCCCGACAAGAAGATGTCCTTCAAAAGGTTAACACATGATTAATCTGTTATGGAATATCATTCAGTGATAAAAAGGCAGAGTTAACAAGTTTGTATGCAAAAACAAACAGAAAAACCCAATGCTGGAACATTTTGAACCACAAAATAAATAAATATTGGTTTATAACCCAAATTATATAATCCATATCCAAAAGCCTATACTGACATAAATAACTGGAAAACAGTAAATAGAGAAAAAAGACAAATTTTCCCCACAAAATTGAAGCAATTTGTGTAGATATTCCTCCCTCAAGTAGGTAGACTCTCATGTCTTACTCTTTAAGTGTAAACTGCTCCTACAGACTTCTTTTCAAAGAGTACATTATTAAACAGGGTTAAAAGATTTAGTGAATGAGTAATTTTACAGTGGAGAATACTCTCAACTAGGTGATCAACATAAGCATCAATAGTGGTAAATCATATTGATTGTATGTACACTAGACATGATGTGGTAAGAACTGCATCTTCTGTGGTCTTCCTCCTAAAAGCACATATCTCTGGTGGGATCATGAAGAAAGCATCAGGCTAATTTTGATTAAGAGACATTCTACAAAATATCAAATGGTTGAGATTCACTCAGGGTGGCTGGCAAAATATTAAAGAAATATTAGGGAAAGTTAAAGATTAGTCTCAAACCTTTTGGAAGGCTGAAAGGTTTTACTGGGACAGGCTGAAAGCAGCTGCCTCATCTCATTTATATTAGCATAGGAGAGATAGAGATGATAAAATACTTTTCTAGTTTAAGTCTGTTTACCACACAACCCTTTGTCTCTATTCTGTTTACTCATGTAAACTGTGTGCTGGATGGTCCTCTCAGGGGGAGATAGAAGGAGAATTACCTGTTAATAGTGTTTACTCTGGGCCCAGAACCTAAAGCTTTTACCATTCGTAAAACCACACTTTTAACCATGTTAATTATCCACAAGTGTATTAAGTTAGAACCTTTGTTGTAAAATCTGACTTGATAAATGTAATGATGGAGAGAGAGAGTCTTGGTTGATTGGCTGCATTTCACCCTCCGAAAGCAGCTGATGATGATCCCTAAACTACTTGAATCACTCTAATGGTGTAAGAGTGCATTTACTCATCTTCATTGAGTCAGGGTCTGCAGGCCAGACTTCTGCAGATAGTGGTCAATTTTCCATCTAACCAATACTCTTCAAAATTGTTAAGGACCTCAAAACAAGGAGAGTCTAAGAAACTGTCAGTCTAGAGAAACATCAGGAGATATAACAACTAAATGTAATGTAGCATCCTGGATGGAATCCTGGAACTGTAAAAGAATGAGATAAAAACTAAAGCAATATGAACAAAGTATAGATTTTAGTTAATAGTAATAGATTAATATTGTTTCCTCAACTGTGACGGATACACCATATCAATTCACATTACTAATAGGGGAGACTAGATGTGCAATATATAGTTATTTTCAGTCTATATTTTTAAGCTTTCTATAAATCTAAACTATTCTAAGTTTCTTAAGTTTATTTTAAAATAATCTATTTTCCCATTTTAAAAGCACATTAAAATCTAGCTATTTTTTTAAAATATCTTTTTGGATATTTTCTTGCAAATAATGCACTTAATTACTAAAAAAACTAGTACATGTACAACAAGGAATCAAAAGGAACAAATTACTGTACACACACAAATTGAATGAATCACTGGGAAATTATGCTGATTCAAATGTAGAATAAATTGTTTGTTACCAGGGAAGGGTGTGTGTGGTTACAGGGAAGGGAAGGGAAGGGTGTGTGTGGTTACAAAATACTGACACATGAAACTAGTAAAGAAACGGCTTTGAATCTTGACTCTATTAATATCCATAAAATTGTAGTATAGATTTGTAAGCTGTTACCATTGTGGGAAACTAGACGATAGGTCCATGGGATGTTTTTGTAGTATTTTTTACAACTGCATATGAATCCACAATTACTCTATCTAAAAATAAAAATGTATTGAAAAAACTTCATACAATGAAGTTCTTAAATGTTGAGAACAAACTAAAGCTACAGAACCTAAGTGAATTACAAATCAGCTGCATAACCACTATACAAAAAGAATTATTCCTGGTAAATGTATGCTGTATATGCTAAATTTGTGAGATATAGGTATATGTGGAGGTATGAAAGCAATCCTCTGATTGCTTCAATTTCTGTTTTTTTTCCATGAAATAGAAAGCAAGGATATCAGCTGAGGATGAGGGCCAGGGTAAATCTGTTGGAGTTGAATTGGGAAGAAGTAAGAATGGACCATAGAAAGGAGATGTGATTTCTATGTAGCACTGCAATCACACTTGAAGTGAGTAGAGATGTATTTAAAGAGATGAAGATACAAGATGACATTAGCAGTTTTGTGTTTTTCTCAAGCAAGGACCAATTGTAGATCTGTGTTATGGGGGACAGTTGGCTTAATGCAGAATGGGGTTTGCCATGCTAGTATCACAAACAAAACAAAAATAGGCCTGGCAGTTCAGGTTGTATGTACGAGAATAGTGATAATGATGGACTGCAAAACTTAAGGTGGTTAGTGAGGGTAATGTGAAATTAAGAATATTGTCAGTGAAAAGATCATCCTACTCAACAAATAATAGGATGAAGCTGGGTCCTGAGGTTAATTCCCATCTTCTTACTGTAGAACCTGAGAAATCAGCAACTTTGCTATAATCCTTCTGTATGTACAGTACAGTCTTCCTAAAACCTCCTTAAGGCCTGCTACTGAGTCTTTGGTGTGCCTTATGTTCTGAAGTATTTACGAGTGGTGGCTTACATTTACAAGCTACTAAGATTATTAATTTTTGTTCATTCACACGACAAAACTTCCTAGTGTTTTAAAAAATTTTTTAGAATCTGTGTATAAAAATAGCCCAAAAGAACATTACATGGATTCCTTCCAAGAGAAGGCAATATTGTAAGTATCATCAGATATTTTCTAGAGACTCTATCTACAAAATGTGAATAGCATCTATTCATTTTAGATTCAGTAATAAAGTACCTAGAAATAAATGGATGAAAATGACTTCTGCATGGGCTAGCTGAGGTGCAGTTGTGTAGCACATTTATATACAACAAAGCTAAATAATAGAATACAAGTTATTATCTTTTTTTGCAGCTATACCAGCTGTGCCACTTGCTTTAGAAAGGGATAGGAAGATGGAAAGACCTAATTAGCTCTTACTAGAGAGTGAAACAGAAATGAGCAGTTTACAATGAAATAAATCTATAAGCAGTGCTCTAAATAGGCCACTTCTTTATGTATATTTTAAAGATATTTGATGTTTTTAAAATACAAACATCACTCTTGTTTTCAAAATTATCCATTTTCCCCCTTATTATTTTTATTATTCAACAACTACTCTATGTAGAGTATTGATCTATCTGTACAATATGATGTGCTAACAGAAAAAAATGCAGCATTTACTCACTGGCATGTAGGAATTTTAATATACTATAAGATAAAGGTTCATGATTTAATGCATATGTATGTGTTTATTTTAGCAAACATTTACAATATGTCTAATAAGCATTGAATTAAATGCTGGAAATTAAACAATGAAGTATACATTTATACATCATTTGTTTAGCTATAAAAAAAATAGATTTACGATGTACCTGGTGTTGCTCTAGGTGCTAATCCATCAGAAATGAACAAGATTGGCAGATTTCTATTTATAAAGAGATTGTGTTCTGGAGCATAAATAAGTTTACAAATAAATTATGGAGATTATTTTTAAGCAGTATAAGGGAAAATAGGAAAGAAAACAGGAAAATATTAAGAAGTTTAGGAAAGTAGTTCTTTCGTTTCAGATGGAGGGTGGAGGTGAGATGAGAATCATCATCATTCATTGACTGCTGTGTGTGTCTCAGATTTTGGCACTTTTAGAGTTTAAGATGGCTACGTGAATGATTAAAAGTGAAGAATTTAGAAATCTGTAATGAAAATGATTTGTCAAAACAAATAATAATGATTAATCCAATTTTGCACATCAGTTGTCCAAAGAGAAAGAAGGAGAATAAGAGAATGAGAGTAAGAGATCTGTTTATTCTATTATCTTTCCTTCTTTTTTATTTCTTTGAAATTGATTGATTCTTTTATATTAGGGTGCATTTTAATTGAGATGTTTACAAATTTATTAATCCTAGATATTTTTTAAATAAAAAATGATGGATATTCTTGTTTCCTCCAAAAAAAAATTGAGGGCATAGAACACTCACATTTCTATGATCTCAAACCCTTAAACTATTATTGTCATATATTTTGGTTCTCACTCATTTTAACTCCAAAATATTTATAACTCTTCTTTGCTATGGTCGCTTGTTTAAATATACCTCAGTATATTTTTGTCTTTTCCTTTTTTGTATTGCAAATCTTCCAGATGTGATTTTTTTTTCTCCTAGAAGAAAAACATTTAGGAATTTCTCTATTGATGTTCTGCTCTGTTGATTTTAGATTTCCTTTATATATACATCTCTCTCTCTTCTTTCACACTTTATATCTATCTATCTATGCACCTATTATTTTATCAATTATAATATTTCCAGCTCAGTCAATAAGAAACAATGATTATATTACATACATGGTATAGAGTAAGGAATTAAACTCAGTAGGTCTGGTTTGTCTAAAGTTGCACATTCCAAACATAGAGAGGGAACCAGTAAGCCCTTGGAATATCCTGCCTGTGAAGAATGTGTTTGTTTATATGAGTCCTTGAGCCACACCATATGGCTTATGCTAACCATGTGATTTATGGGATGGTCCTTGGGCCATGCAATGTCAGCTTTCCCTCTGGAAAAAATGGAGACTAAAGGTCAGCCACTCATCTGGTCAGCCATGCCTATGTGACAAACCCCCAGTAAAAATCCCTGTACACTGAGCCTCAAGTATCCCTGATTGGCAATACTCCTTTCATGTTGTCATCTTTTTTTCATGAGAGGATGAGACATTTTCTACATGATTTCATTGTATGAAGATAATTGGAATCTTGTGTCTGGTCTTTCCTTCCCTATGTGACTTTCCCATTGCTGATTTTAGTCTGTATCTTTTCACTGTAATAAAACATAATTGTGATTATAACAATTTTTCTTAGTTCAGAGAATTCTTCTAGCAAGTCAATGAACTGAGGGTGGCCTTGGGGACCCCTAAACACACAGGACATATGATAATTTGTTTCTAGGCTGAACCAGCATAAAGAAATGCGCTCTAGATTCAGACTCACAAAAATTATAAATAGTAGTCAATATTAAGCTTTGCTAATAATTTCAAACTACAGATAATCAAGCTGCTGATACAAAGCACATCTAAAAAATCACACATAGTTATTCAGGTCTTTTTTTTTTTCTCTTATTGGGCACCAGCAATCCGGTTCAGAACAATAGGTGAGATTACAAAGTGAGAAACTGCTAAAAACCTCAAAGGAGAGGATTGATTTTGAAAATTTCTGATTGTATCCTCCAGATCATCTGACATTTTCCAGGGAGCTGTGCCTCAGAAGCCATATATTTTATTTATTATACATAATCTTTAGCCAACTACATCTTCCTAAGACCATTTCAGAAGTAAAGATTGTTGCTCCTAGAAAATATCGCTGATCTCTTCATGAGAAGGAGGCTAGATTGGCTTACTTTCTTTCTTTGTTTATTCTTTGGTTAAAGAGATTAAATAGATACAAGGCAACTAAATAATAACCTTGTTTCCTAAAATAGGTTCTGTATGAACTGTGATGATATTAACTTGGACAATAATTTATATCTAAACGTGACAGTCGATCAGAACTTGTTTTCCTTTCTCAGTTCCTAGGGATCTCTAAAGATTTTTAAAACAAAGTTTACTGTTAATATTTTACTCATAGTGTTAATAATCATTATTTTTCCCTTTCTGTTAAAACCCTTTTCCTCAACCCTCCACTCTGTTTTGTTGGATACTCTAAGACATTCTTTTTAACCAGCTTCTTTCATAGAGTCGTATACTTTATTACATTAATTAGCTATTGCTATGTAACAACTTACTAAAACCTAGTGTTTCAAAACTACAATAAATATTTATTATCTCTCACAGTCTCTCTGGAGAGTAATTTGCTGAGAAGTCATGTCTAATCCCCTCTGATGAGATTGCAATTAAAACGTCCACAGGGATGTCAGTTTGAATATTTGACTGGGGATAGAAATCCACTTCCAAGGTGGCCCATTCCCTGACAGGCAAGTTGGTGTTAGCAAGTTGGCAAAATGTCTCAATTTCACTTCCCACACTTTTCACAGGACTATTTGGATATCTTCACAACACAGCAGCCAGTCTTCTTCAGAACAAGCAATTTGAGCTAGAAAGTGCCAAGGAAAAGGTATACCTAATTTATGAACTAGTCTCAGAGGTCACATAAAATTACCTTGGCCATGAATTATTTTTAGTCCTGATATCTAACAACCAACAGTCAAGGGATAGGAAATTTGGCTTTACATTTTGAAAATAACAGTGTCAAAGAATTAGTGGACATATTTTAAGACTGCCACATTTAGTGTTAAGGCTGAATAACCTTCAACATAGCACAAATTCATTTCAATGACTAGAATGTTTCCTGGGCCTGATTCATCATGAGATTATTACCATTATGCTCAGGGATGATATTTAAAACATTTATCAATGAAATCATACAATGACTGAACAATCAGTATAGAAGGCGCCCCACCCAGGATGGTGTTCTGCACTTTCACTATGTCCAGCCTTGCTTTGCTGTTTGTGGATTTCTATAAAATGTGGATAGTGTCTTAACTGGCACTGGGAAAGCCTTTTTGTGATCTCTTACAACTTTGCCTTACCTTTTTTTTTGAAATGTCAATCAGATTTTCTCACTTTACCCTCTATATCTTTTACCTTCTCATTGTATGCATTTGTATTTATCTCTCTAGAGTAACTTTTAGATAACTGTTTTTTTCCGTCTATCTTCTCATTAATTTTCTCTTCAAGAGTAAATATTAACAATACTTTGTTAAAAGGCATACAGAAAGTTTAAATTTCCATTGCTGTATTTTTATTTCTAGTAGGTTTGCTTGATTCTCCTTTTTCAAATAGTTTTTCCTTTCATATTTAAACTCTTTTTTTTTTGAAATACATTATTTAGTTTTTACTCTACGTCTGATAATTTCTGTGTTTGGACGGTTAGATTTTTAAAAAATTTCTGCCAGCTCTTGCTCCTGGTGCTGTAATTTATTGTGCATTTACTAACTTATATAAACAGGTTTTACTAGCAAGAAAAATACTAATATGTTTTGTGAAAGGATCCTATATGCAAAACAAACCCCAAATGCAGAAGGAGCCATGAAACCAAAGAATGAGATAGACAAATCTATTTTGGTGGTAGAGGCTAATTCACTGGGGAACTTACAGACAGAAGCATCGCCTTGGGTGGCAGCAAAATAGGTAGATCTCTGTACTATTACTCCTCAGACCCAGGGCCTGCATACCGTAGAGAAAGAGGGTACATGCTCTATGGAGACAATTAAAAGCAAGCCTCCAGAACAGGCAAGAATGCTCTATATGTTACAGCTCATAATTTGTGCAATAACATCAAGGTTACTTTGATATAAGGACAAGATTTGTAGTATGTATGGGTTCTTACACCGAGGATAGTAAATAAAGTAGAAATTGGGAGGCATTCCCAGGACTGAAATTAATCAAAACGGTTTGGCCTCCACATTCTAATCCCCTAATTTGGTTCTGAAAATCTCACACACCCACCTCTTCTGCAATGTTCCCCCAGCCTCTAGTGAGGGGGCCAATGTGAGTGACAAGCTGCTCCAATTTGCTTTCTACTTAAAAGCAGAGGTGACAGCAACAGTACAGACAACAGCAGACAATGATATTTATATCAAGTATAAAACACATAATGACGCCTTTTGCCACCATGTTCCCCAGGATCCAAATCAAGAGGTATAGAAGAGAACAGCAGTATGAATAGAAGACTATGGGCAGAAATACAAGGGATTGATAGGTATTTGGTGAGGCAGCTCTTGATCGTCAAGCAAAATGACTATGTTAGCTTCATCTTAGTTAGGACATAGGCAGCCAGAGGAGTATGGGCTGGGCATGCATGCCAAACATGTTGCCAAACAAAGGTGCCTGTGCTGTTATCTGTAAGGTTATAGGTATGGCAGAGGACCATGTCAAACGGGCAACTAGAGAGTGCTTTAAAAGGGGCTATATTTCAGTGTGTTGGTACATGGAACATCTTGGTTCAGACTCCAACAGAATCAACAGAGACCACATCAGTTGGCCAGAAAATTCCTTGCTTTCTGGCAATTAATATCCTATTTAACCTGGGAGAAGTTGCCAGTCCAACCTCCATTTAGGTGTTCCCTCCCATGACTCAAGGTCTTGGGGAGTCCTAAATAATATTTGCCATTGGCCTTTTATTGGTTCCAGTAGAAATGCATCTGGGTGAACCTTTTTTTTACAATTATGGTGAATAGATCCTCTTCTATGATGGTCCTATCTCATTGGTATGGTGCCACCCCCACATTCATTTCAATTGAATTAAAGTTCCTTATGGCTTGAGACAAAAACTTTGCCCACACATGCAGAGTATTCGATTGTAAAGTATTTGCAACTGTGCCTTCAAAATGCCATTTTTTTCCCCAATCAACCCTGCCACTTGGGGATTATGTGGAAAGCGAAATCTCCAGTCTCTATATTTTTCATGTGTCCGATCTTGGGTATCATGTCCATTGAAGTATGTGCCTTGATTGCTGAGGATATCCATACATGACACTGAGTTGCTACAACCCCTTAACGGTAGCTGTTTGGTTTGCCCTTTTTCAAAAGAAGGCCTGCAACATTTTCATGGCAGTATCAATGCATGCTAGTACATACTTTTACCCAAAGCTTACTGACAGGGGTTTGATGTAGTCTCTTTGCCAGTCTCTCATGGAGATGGCTCATAAATATGTGTTCTGGTGTGTTAGCGATGTGACAGGAGCACATGAGGGAGCAAACTAAGCTGCTGGCTATTGCTCCCCCTAAATCTGTATAGTGGAGGGGCAGTCCTATGCTTTTTGCTATTTGCCAGATCAATCATGTACCATGCCCACTATGTTTACGTACCAAATCGGCTAGCTCAGATGATTTGGAGGGAGGTAGTGTTCTAATTTTTGCTAAGATATCTCCTTCATATTACTAGGAGGTGATTCTGATCAGTATATTAAAACATGATACACAAGCAAGCTTGCAGTGGATTCTTATAGCCTCTCCCAAATATCTTTCCAAGTGGCAGCTCTCCATTAGGGGTTTTTAAGCACATACCCATCATCTTGAGTCCACTGGGCAACCTAAGCTGTAAGAACCTTAAATGTTGCCCAACTGACTGTATAGAAAACTGTAGACTATTATGTATGGGCACAAACAGATCATGCAAGTTCAGAGTTCTGCCCATTAACTGCTCTGTTGCATTCTCATTTCAAATAATATAGTACCCATTATGTTTTCCTGAATAGGTTAAATAAAGACAATATAGTAAGCGGGGTGGAAACTAGAGGGGCACTCTGCACAATACTAAGGAGGAGAGGAGTTTGTTTCACTTGGATTTTTGACTCTGGATCATCTATAACTGCTTACTTACCAGGGCGTCTTTCTGAATTTCTGTGAATTAAAGTACATTCTGCTCCCGTGTCCACTAAAACTAAGGTTCTCTGCTTGGTTTTTGGGTGCTCATAGATTATGAGCTCCATACAGGGCCTCTGGTAACTCCCTATTATTCATACAGGAAGGCAATCTTGATCACACTTCTAGTCTCTAGGCTGGGGAGTCATCAACTCCTAAGGCATAGCAATTGGGATTCTTTTATGTGGAGTTTCTTTTTCTTCTTTTCTTTCATCTGGCAGAGTTCTGGGAAGGGATCCGAACCCTTGATCAGGAAAAAGGTCTTTACAAAGGCCCACTAACAAGGCATGGGATTCCCAATCTATCTTTTCTTTGTCTGCCCCAGCTGAGATCAGATAATATCACATTTGTTTCCTGGAAGTCCCACCTGGGACATTTAGGCTTTCTTTTCTTAGTCTGGCAGACATGGCTCTCTTTTTCTCCTTTGTTCCTATCCCTTTAGTAACCCATCAGACTTTAACTCTTCCCTTTTTAGTTTCTCCAAGATTAGCTATAGTTTCTCCCATGTCCTACACATCTCATCCCAGGAAAGGGCTCAGGTGGAATAGGAGAGGGCCATGTCACTGCCAGTGGGCACCTTGCAACAATCTATTTTCCATGCCCATGATAAGCACAGCCTTATCTCATCCTACAACTTATTGGACATCAATGGCCTGAAACATATGTAACTCTGTGCTTCCTCCAGAGATTGTCATGCCACCATCTGACGAAATAATTTCCCTTTCTTAGGCCAAACTTTTCTCATGGTCAGTAAAATCAAGTCCAAAAGACTATGATTTTTCCTAGAGAGTTTTAGAATGATGCAAACACTGTCTCTAAGCAGGATGAGTGGTCATATTACTCACTTTATTCAGCTTCATTCATTGCTGGGGAAATGTCATTCTCCTCAGCGTCACACAGACCACCAACAGTGTGGCTAAGCTTCCTCTCAGCAGCTGTTGAAAAGTTTTTGCTATGTCCAATAAAAATTCTACTGAGGTTCTTGTGAATAATTAAGGTTTCCTGAAAAGGCCGTCTATTATTGCCCAGCTGCATGTGCTGGGCTTTCCTTTTCCACTATGAGTGGTCTTGCTCTCAAAAGGGGAGGATAATTATCCTGCTCCTGCAAGATAACTTCTTCATTCGACTCACAATTGATTCCCAAAGATTTCACATCTTAGCATCCCAGGTCAGTTTAGCAAGGATAGTTCACATTTTCAGCCAGCAGTTTCCTTTCTCCCAGATATACAAAGTGGAGTAGCAGGCAAGGGTTTCTAATTGCATCTCCGGAGCTTTGAGCTTATTCTTGACTAGATACCAATACAGACATAGAGGTCCTTATATCCTTTTCTAACTGTAATTCTTCTACTAGTTTTCATATCATTGCCTGAGCAACAAACTGTGCTTCTGTGGTCACTCCGACAGCATATAACAGTGGCCAACCCACTGTTGCCACAACCTGGTGACTTTCCTTACCTCAGTAGGTCATACAGCTTTCCACTATACTTGTGTGGTGATCCATAGGCATGTAGCAGATAGAAAAGATCACCTCATATGGATAAGGAGGGCCACCTCAGGACTTTCCCTGCTATTGTGTCCTTCCTCTTGCCCATATTTCGGTTCTTAGACTCCTGGCTCACCAACTCTCCCATGAAAAGGCAGTATATACAAAATGACACCGAAACACAGAAAGAGCTGAGAAATCACAGAATGAGGCAGACAAATTTAGCTTTTCAGTAGATGGTGATTTACTGGGGAATTTATAGAAAGACATACAGTCTTAGGTGATAGTTAGACAGATAGATTTTTGCACCATTGTTCTCTAGACCCAGGACTTATATACCATAGGGAAAGAGTGTGTATTTTTTTAAAGAGACAATTCAAGGCAACTCTCCAGAACAGGCAAGAATGCTATGCATGTCACTATAATTCGTGTGATAACATCACAGTTGCTATAATCTAAGGGCAAGATTTATAGTAACTACAGGTGCTGACTCTAGGGGGAATTAGGAGGCAATTCCAGGACTGAGATTCATCAGAAATAAACACGGTAGATTAACATACAAGATGGAGTAACTTTTGCTTCCACATGGTAACAAATGAAATATATATATATATATTGATCAGAAGTACATAGATTTTAGTGCAAGAACTAATGGTAAGCCTTATTCAAAATAAGATATTAAGAAATTATTCAAAAATGAAAAATGCATGTGGATATTTTCTGCTTCTAGTTTTTCAAATAACAAAGTAGAATGATCAGAATCATTGCTTGTAGAAGGTTTAATTCATGTGTTGTAAAGGAAAGCAAATGAGCTTTGAAATTGAGTAGAATTGAGTTTAATTTCCAGATACCCTTATTTCCTCTCAATTTACTAAATGATAAACTAGAGATATTAATAATTATCTCATGTATTTATGATGGAGATTAAAGAGATAATGTATGTGATGTGTCTAGAACATGTTTTGCATATAATAGATACTCAGTGATGAACTTAAACTGTTGCTGTGCTGTTATTATTGATATAAAATTATAAGGAGGACAATCTTTAAGCCAAAATGTGAGCCATTGTGTGTAACATGTAACAATATTTTGGAATCTAATAAATTATTTTTTTGATGGATATTGTTTTTAGAATTTTTAAATTTAAAGCAGCTCAATATTGAAAAGGACAGATGTATTAATATTAGTCTCCTCATTACCCACAGTGAATTTCTAATCAATTTAATAAAGTGGTTTAAGGCACAGAGAATGAATCCTGAAAACCTGGATAAAATCGAATTTCTACATCTTACTACTTAAATGACTTGGATAGGTTACTTAACTTCTCTCTGCATCAATTTTCTCATTTATAAAATGAGGATAAAAATGGGGCTTATCTCATGGAGTTGGTATGAGAATAACATTTTTAAAGTGCTTGGCAGATTGACAGAAACATATTAAGTTCTATGTTAGTATTTTCTTCAATAAACTTTTTAACACAAACATTGTATTAGATAGGCTTACATTAAGTGGACTTCAAGAAAAATTATTCTAAGTTTAAGAGAAGACTACCTTGAAGAAACATGCACTTGGTTTTTGAGCCATTTTCATAATTGATTTTTTTAAGTGAACACCTTGTTTGATTACATCATTTTTATTTAGGATTTTTAAGATGGAGAACATCCCTCCTATGAATAGAAGAAACACAAGATGGAAATAAAGACTTCCAAATTCCAGTAGCTACACACCATCTGAGGACACCATAAACACACAGAGTTCAGGGAACATATAGAGAAAGAAAGGGCCCCTCTGCTGGATCCAGGGTGTTATCCAAACAGGTTTCCCATAGGGAGTTTTAATTCGTGGTTTAAAGCAAGCAGTCATGAGTTTCAGTAGATCATGCTGTTAGTGAGAGTTAGTTGCTGTGGCATATCTGTATAGTCTATACAGAGTGTGAGAGCCACTGGAACCAGTGAAGTCGGCTATATGCAGTTGTCCTGCAGTCAGTTGGTCACCAGGAGGAAGATGTATAAGGTAGATATCTGGATTGACCACAGTGAGGAAGTGGAAGGAGTGTAGAAATGAAAACTATGTGAAGCATGACTGAACCTGCTTCTGACATGAGAAAGCCAAACATATTTAAATTGAAGCCAAGACAACATTAAATTATAAAAATTCACTACAGGTACCTTTTCCTATATGAGTTACCTCAACCAGGAGAGTATCTCCTATTAAGCATAGTAGATATGAAAGGGGAGTGCGTGTGTGTGTGTGTGTGTGTGTGTGTGTGTGTGTGTGTGTGTCTTTGTGTGTGAAATGGGAGTGTTGGAAATAGTGGAGACCAGTGAAAGTCAGAAACTTAAAACTCCTGTTCTATCTGATCTGAATGACTGAGCTGACTACTGTTTCACTTACTTCTCTATGATGATTCTTTCCTGAACAACATCAGGCCCTCGGTGATTTGGAGGATGGCTAGGTAACCATGTTCCCCCTCAAGACTGTTTTATCTGTAAACAGAGATCATGATAAAATGAACAGAAGAATATTGTGCTCTTTCAATCTATTCTTCTAAAAATCAATGGACAGAATGTCATCTAAATGTAATCATATACTATATAGCCAGTGGAATTAATTTCATTCACCAAAATTCTCAGAAGTTCCAAGCAGATTGTTGCATATACCTCTAGTTCAACTTTTTAAAATTTCTAGTTGTGTCCTGTAGTGTAAATGTAAATCATCACAGTTTAATCATTCACCCATTGAAAGGCATCTTTTTCTCACCATTTTTTTTTTGCTATTACAAATAAAGCTGCTATAAATATTCCCATATAGTTTGTGAGTGTGTGTATGTTTGTGTGCGTGTAAAGATACATGTTCCTTTCTTTGGGTTAAATGCACAAGGTTGCAACTGCTCAGTCATTTCATATTTAGTTTAGTTTTCTTAATACTAAACTATTTTCCAGGTTGGCCATACCATTTTATTTGCCACTAGAAAAGTATGAATGAGCAAGCTTCTCAGCATCCTTGCCAACATTTGGTGTTAAAGAAAAACAGCTCCTCTACCTCTACTTCCAATACTTCTGAATCAAAAGTGTGTGTGTTTTTTTCCTCACCTGCAACCAATTCTCCAACTTTTGAGATACAACTGGGTGATTCAATTGAATCCAATAATTCAATTCAATTTTATACTGCCTACATAGAATTAACACAGACTCCACAGGTTAAGGACTCAGATCCACAAGACTTCCCTCAGTAAACATCCGAGTTGCAAGCCTGCTTCATCTATACATCTGACCAACCAAGCATATATATGGGTAGTAAAAAAATCCCTTCCACAGGCTTGATAATTTCCTAGAATAGCTTGCAAAACTCAGAAAACATTTACTCATGTTTAGTGGTTTATTATAAAGAACATAATAAGAAATACTAATGAGTAACCAAATGAAGAAATACATAGGATGGGGTATCAGAGGGTCCTGAGCACAGAACCTTCTGTCCCTATGGAGTTAGGATTTACTACTAAATTTACGAGGCAAATTGATACATTCACCAATATGGAAGCTTTGTAAACCTTGTCATTTAAAGTTTTAATGAAGATTATTTTATGTAGGCATTACTGATTGAATCATTGACTATTGATGATTAGTTCAATCTCCAGTCCCTCTCTCCTCAGATGTTAGAGGAGTAGGGCTGAAAGTTCCAACTCTATCACATGGTTTCTTCCTCTGGCAACCAGGCCTCATCCTGAAGCTATCTAGAGGCCCATCAAGAGTCATTTTATTTGCTTAAGGTCAAGAATATCTGAAAAGGGGTTATGGTGAATAACTATGTTTTTCTTATACCTATTACTCAGAAATTCCAAAGATTTTAGAAGTTCTGTGCCAGGAGCTAGGGATAAAGAACAAATACATGTCGATTATTTTATCATAGTATTACAAATATTATCACTATCTGTATCTACATCTGTCTATCTATCAATTATCTATTTATCATCAATCTGTCTATTTATTTCGTCATTCTGATAGGTATGTAGTGATATTGTATTGTGCCTTTAATTTCTATTTACCTTTTGGCTAATGATGTCCTAACGATGTTGAACATTTTTTATGTGCTTATTAGCCATCTATATATCCTCTTCAGTGAAACATCTGCTCATGTCTTTTGGTGATTTTCCAATTGGATTTTTTAGTTGTTTGTTTTATACTGTTGAGTTTTGAAATTTCTTTATATACTTCAGATACCAGTTCTATGCCAATACAATTGTAAAAATTTGTTCCCAGTGTGTAGTTTTCCTTCTAATTCATCATAAGAAGATATTTCAGAGAGTATTTTTAAAATTTTTTGTGAAATCAAGTTTATCATTCTTTTCTTTTATAAATCATATTTTTTGGCTTAATCATAGATCCTAAATATTTTATTCTATGTGTAATTTATTTAAAAATTATTACTTTCCTTTTTACATTTAAGTCTGTGATCTATTCTGAGTTGAATTTTATGGCATGAGACTTAAATTGGGGTTAATTTTTATATTTTTAAATTTATTATGGGAGTCGAATTGCTCCATAACCATTTTTGGAAAACATATCTTTTTTTCATTGCTTGGTCAACTTTGTCGAGTATCAGTTCCACATTATTTGTGTGGGTTGGTTTCTTGGTTATCTATTTCCTGTATTGTTCTATATATATATTCCTCTGCTAATACCACACAGACTTGATTAATATGGCTATATGTTAAATCTTGAAGCCAATATGGCTATATGTTAAGTCTTGAAAACTAGAATGATTTTTTCACATTATTCTTCATTTGTTAAGGCATTGGTTTAGCTATTTTAGCTCTATTGCCTTTTCATACAAATTTTAGAATAATATTTTCTATATTTGCAAATATTTCTGTTGGGTTGGGAATCTTGCTTAGTCTGTATATCAATGGGGGAGAATGGAATTATTTACTATGTTGGGATTTGCGGTTCATTTTATGACTTCATTAAAAGAATTCTTGATTTATTTCATATTTTTCAGCATGCAAACCATGAATCTTCATTTTTAAATTTAAACTTAAGTATTCCATCTTTTGTGCAACTATAAACGATGTTGTATTTTAAATTTTATTCCTTGTTTGCTCATTGTTAATATAAAAAATTGATTTTTTTTTGTTATCTCTTATCCTTCAAACTTGCTGAGCTCACTTATTACTTTTAGGATGTTTTGTTTGATTCTTTGGCCTTTTTTATGTAGATTATAATGCCATATGCAAGTAAGGATGGTTACATTTCCTTCTGAGGTATATGATAATTATTACCTTTTCTCTCCATATTGCACTGGTTAGAAATTCCAATACTATGTTGAATAAGAGTGAGAGAACAGATTGTTTTATTTCCAACCTTAAGGGAAAGCATTCAGGCTTTCTCAAAAAAAATGTTATCTATAGGGTTTTCTTGGTAGATTTCCTTTGTTAGACACCTCCATTTATATTTTTGAAAAAATTTATCAAGAATCAATGTTGAATTTTGTTAAATGGATTTCTGTGTCTTTTTATATGATCATTGGGGTTTTTATTGTGTATATGATGAAGTGCATTAATTGATTTTGAATAATGAACCAGCATTGCATCAAATGGTGGTTTTGATTTGCATTTCCCTAATGAATAATAGTGTTCAGCACCTTTATATGTGTTTACTGGTTATATATACTTGTTAAGAATTCTATGAAGATCACTGCTCCATTTTGTAATTGCATTATTTGAATTCTTAAAATTCAGTGTAAGTCTTCTTTATACATTCTGGAAATAAATTTCTGATATGAATTGCAAATTCTGTGAATTATATTTTCAAATTGTTGATGGAATTGATTGTAGCACAAAAGTTTTTAATTTCAATTAAGCCCAACTTATCTATTTTCATTTTTTGCTACTTGTGCTTTGGATTTGATATCTAGGAGGCATTTGCTTGATATATTACTTAGACATTATATTTACTTTTAAATTTTTATAGATTTTGCTTTGGTATTTTGGTTTAGATTTATTTAGAATCCATATTTATGTAGAGAGTGAGAAAAGTGACAATGTATTATTTTGCATATGGATATCAAATTATTCCAGCACTATTTATAAAAAGTCAATTGAACAAAAATGTAACTGTATATTTATAAACCTTGAATGTTAGCCCTATTAATCTTTAGATCTTTCCTATTGCCAATATCACACTGTATTGATTGTAGAAAACTTGTGTTAAGTTTTGAAATCAGAAATATTCATCTGTAAATTTATATTTTTATAATTTTTTTCTGATTTATTTATTTATTTTGAGATGGAGTTTCACTGTTGTTACCCAGGCTGGAGTGCAATGGCACAATCTCAGCTCACCGCAACCTCCGCTTCCTGGGTTCGAGCAATTCTCCTGCCTCAGCCTCCCTTGTAGCTGGGACTACAGGCACGTGCCACCATGCCCAGCTAATTTTTGTATTTTTTAGTAGAGATGAGGCTTCACCATGTTGACCAGGATGGTCTCGATCTCCTGCCCTCATGATCCACCCACCTCGCCCTCCCAAAGTGCTGGGATTACAGGCATGAGGCACCGCGCCCGGCCTTCTTATTTATTTTTAATAGGTAAAAGTCATATTTGTTTATCATGTACAAGATGATGTTTTGAAATATAATTAAAAATTGAATGGCTAAATCAAGACATTAAAGATATGTATTATCTATCATTAGGTACTTATCATTTTTGTATGTGGTGAGAACATTTAAAATTCACTCTGTGCAGGGTTCAGTGGCTCATGTCTGTAATTCCAGCACTTTGGGAGGTTGAGGCAGGAGAACTGCTTAAGCCCAGGAGTTTGATACCAGCCTGGGCATCATAGCAAGACCCTATCTGTAAAAAAAGAATTTTTTTTTAATTAACTGGGTGTGGTGGCATGTGCCTGCAGTCCGAGCTACTCAGTAGGCTGAAGTGAGAGGATCACTTGAGCTGTGATCATGCCACTGTGTTTGAGCCTGGGTGACAGAGAGAGGCCCTGCCTCTAAATAAATAAGTAAATAAATAATAATAAATTAAAATCTACTCTGTAAGCAATTTTCAGATGTACCATATATTGTTATCGACTACAGTTACTATCACTTATAATACATCTCTTGAACTAATTCTTCCTGTTTAACCAGAATTTTGTGTCCTTTAACCAACATCTACTTTATTTTCTCCACAAGATAGACTCTGGTAATTTAATCTTATTCTCTGTTCTTATGAGTTTGAATTATTTACATTTTCTATATAAATTAGATTATGTAGTATTTGTTTTTCTGTGCCTGATTATTTTGCTTAGCATAATTTTCTCCAGGTTTATCTATGTTCTTACAAATGAAAAGATTTCCTCCTTTTTTTCAGACTGACTAGTTTTCCACTGTTTATATATATGACATTTTCCCTTTCTCTTCATCCATTGCTGGAGACTGAAGTTGATTTCATGTTTGGCTGTTATGAATAATGCTACGATGAACATCTGCATGTTTCACAAGTGCAGATGTCTCTTTGATATATAGAATTCATTTCCTTTGAATATGTACTTAGTAGGAGGATTGCAGAATCATATAGTAATTCTATTTTTAATTTTCTGAGGAAGCTACATACTGTTTTTCATAATGGCTATACTAATTTATTTTCCCTCCAACAGTGTTTAAGTGTTACCCTTTCTAAACATTTCTTTCCACACTTGTTTCATTTTCCTTTTTGAAAATAGACATTTTAATATGTATGAGAAATATCTCCTTGTGGCTTGATATGCATACTTGTCAAATATTTGTCGGCAAATGCTTGTTGGCAATTTGCATGTCTTCTTTTGAGAAATGTCTATACAGGTTTTTTGAACTCCTGACCTAAAGTGATCCACCTGCCTCGGCCTCCCAAAGGGCTGGATTATAGGCGTGAGCCCCTGCACCTGGCTGTATACAGGTTTTTCACCATTTTTTCATTGGGTTACTTGTTTTCTAGGTATTGATGTGTTTGAAATCTTTATTTATTTTGGATATTAACCTATTATCAGCTGTATGGTTTGCAAATGCATTCTCCTATTCCATATATTGTCTCTTCATTCCATTGACTGCTTCCTCTGCTATTCAAAAACCTTTTTAGTTTGAAGTAATCCCATTTGTTTTATTTTTGATTTTATTGTCTTTGATTTTGGATTTCTCTCTAAAAACAAAAGCTTATTGCCCAGAACAATGTCATGGAGTTCCTCCCCTATGTTTTCTTTCCGTCATTTCACAGTTTCAGGTCTTATGTTTATGGTTTTAATTCATTAGGATTTGATTTTGGCATATAGTCTGATACTAGCATCTAATTTCATTTGTCTACATTCACTTTTTCCAGCACTCTCCATTAAAGAGATTTTCCTTTCTCCCTAGTATGTTTTTGGCATCTCTGTCAAAAATTATGGATCACAAATGCATGGATTTACTTCTGGACCTCTATTCTGTTTTATTGGTCTTAATGTCCATTTTTATGCTACACCTAGGTTTTGATGACTATAGTTTCATAGTAGGTCATCAAATCATATAATGTGATACCCCAGCCTTGTTCTTTGGCACAAGATTGCTTTATCTATTCCAAGTCTTTTGTGGTTCCACATGAATTTTAGTTTTGTTTTTGTTTTTGTTTTTCTGTTTCAGTGAAAAATGTCATTGGCATTTTGGTAAGGACTGCACTGAACCTGCGACCTGCCTTGGTTAGTATGGACATTTTAACAACACAAATTTTTCTAATCTACAGACATGGAATAGCTTTCCATTTATTTGTGTCTTCAATTTCTTTTATCAATGTTTTATCGTTTCCCATGTATATGTTTCACTCCCTTAAGTGAGTTTATTTCTAAATATTTTATATTTTTGTACATTTTGAGAATGGATTACTGATATTTTTGGTCAGTTCATTGAAAGTTTATTGTAATTTTACTGATTTTCCTCTTGATTCTGTATTCTGCAAATTTACTGAATTTGTCTTGTTAATTTTAATGAGTTTTGGTAGAGTCTTTAGCGTTTCTACAAATGTGATTTTTACCTCTGCCAACCAGATACAATTTAACTTCTTTTGTTTTATAATTTAGATGCCTTTTCTTTCTTTCTCTTGCTTAATTACTCTGGCTAGCAATTCAAGTACTATGGTGAATAGAAGTAGTGAGTTGGCATCTTTATCTTGTTGATCTTAAATAAAAACTTTATTTTTCACTGATGAATATGGTAGTTATGGGATGGATGTATATAGACTTTATCATATTCAAGTCCATTCTTCTAGTTCTAATTGGTTGTTTTTCATAAAATAATGTTGAATTTTCTGCATATATTGAGATTTTCATGATGTTTATCTTTGATTCTGTTAATATGGCATATGAAATTTTATAGATTTGTTTTTCTTAAAAAATCCTCTATCACAAGGGTAAATTCTATTTGATCATTATGTATGATGTTTTTACTGAGCTGCTGGATTCACTTTGCTAATTTTATTGTTGTTTTTGAGGATTTTTTCATTTTTGTTCATCGAGAATATTTGCCTGTACTTTTCTTGTGGCATCCTTCTATGGTTTTGATATTAGAGTAACACTGGCCTCATAATGTGAATTTAGAAATGTTCTCTCCTCTAATTTTTTTTTTTTGGAAGAGTGAAAATAATTGTCTTTAACTCATTTTAAATGTTTGGAAGAATTCAGCAGTGAAACTGTCTAGTACTAGGATTTTCTTTCCTGGGAAATGTTTGATTAGTGCTTCAATGTCTTTATTTGTTATTGGTCTGTCCAGATTTTTTAATGTATTCTTGACTTAGTCTTGTTAGACTGTATGCATTTAAAATTTTAACTATTTATTCCAGGTTAAACAATCCATTGGCATATCATTATTCGTAGTAGTCTCTTATTCTTTTATTTCTATTATGTTAGTTGTAATGTGTTCTCTTTCCTTTGTTTTATTTATTTTCTCTTTTTCTCTTAATCTAGCTAAAGTTAGGAGGATTTTATTTACCTTTTCAGGAAAACCCCAACTTTTCATTTTCTTAATTTTCTCTGTTGTTTTTCTGTGTCTATTTTATTTATCAGCACTCTGATCTTTATTTCTTTTCTTCTATTAACTATTAGCTTACTATATTATTTTTTCTAGTTTCTAGCTTCTTGAGGAATAATATTAGGATTTTATTTGGGACCTTTCTTTTTATTTATAAATTTATTGTTGTAAAGTTCTGTCTTCAGACTGCTTTTGCAGCATTCTGTAAGTGTTGCTGTGCTTCCATTTTCATTTATCTTGAGGTAGTTTTTAATTTTCCTTTAATTTCCTTTTTGACCTATTAGTTGTTTAAAGGCATGCTTAATTTCCATGTTTGTGAATTTTTCAAATTTTTTTCTATCATTTATTTCTAGTTTCATATCAGTTATCAAAAACTACCTAATATGATATTAGTCTTCTTAAATTTGTTAAGATTTATTTTGTGGCCTAATATATGATCTGCCTTGGAGGTTGTTCCATGTGTGCTTGAGAAGAATGTTTATTTTGCTGCTATTGGATGATATGTTCTGTATATTTCTATTAAGCCCATTTGGCCTAGAGTGCAGTTCAATTCAAATGTTTTCTTGTTTATTTTTTCTCTGGATTATCTGTCCACTATTGGAAGTGACGTTTTGAGGTCTCATACTATTATTTTATCACAGTCTATCTCTATCTCTTTCTTCAGTTCTATTAATATCTACTTCATATATCTAAATCCTCCAATATTGAGTGCATACGTATTTATATTTGTTATATATTTTTTAAGAATTTGTTTCATTTTCATTATATAATGGCCTCCTTTTTCCTTTCATACAGTTTGTTGATGTAAAGTCTAGTTTGTCTAACTGTAACTAGCCATGTTCTTTTTTGGTTTTAATTTGCATCGAATACCATTTTGCATTCTTTCACTTCAGTCTTTGTGTGTCCTTAAAGGTGAAGTGAGTCTCTTATAGGCAACAAATGAAGCTCTTTTGTTTTGTTTTGCTTTGCTTTCTTTGCTTTGCTTTTTGTTCCATTTATTCAGTCACTCTGTTTTTTGACTGGAAATTTTAATCCATTAACATTCAAGGTAATATTTGATAGTTAAAGACTTACAACTGCTACTTTATTAAATGTTTCCTGGTTGTTTTGCAGGACCTCTGTTTCTTTCCCTCTTGATGCTTTTCTTTGTGATTAGATTGTTTTCTCTAGTGAGATGTATTGATTCTTTACTCTTTATCTTTTGCATATACTATAGTTTTGGTTTTGTGGTAACCATGTGACTTGGATAAAATATCTTATAACAGGCTATTTTAAGCTGATAACAACTTAATTTTGATTGCATGATACATTTTTACTCCACATTCCCTTCTTAGTCTTTTTGGGCTAGTATAAGAAAATATCTTAGATTGGGTATTTTAGAAACAACATAAATGTATTTCTCATAGTTATGGAAGCTGGGAAGTCCAAGGTGAAGACATAGCAGAAATTTGTTTCCAGTAAGGTTTTACTCTCTACTTTAAAGATGGCTCCTTGTTGCCACATCCTCAAATCGTGGAGGGGTAATCAGTATATCCATCCCCTCAAACATTTATCTTATCTTTGTATTGGGAAATTACAAATTATTATTTTTAATAGTTTTGTCTTTAACCTTTATACTAAAGAGATAAGTGATTTTCACACCACTTTTACAGTGTTAGAGTGTTCTAAATTTGATAGTGTACTTTCTTTTACCAGTAAGTTTTATACTTCCAAATGTTTTCCTATTACTAATTAGCAACCTTTTCTTTTAGCTTGAATAATTTCTGTTAGTATTTTTTGGAAGACAAGTCTGCTGGTAATGAACTCCTTCAGCTTTTGTTTTATCTATTTTTAATTTCTGAGAGATAGCTTCTCTTGTTACAAAATTATTGGTTGCTAGTTTGTTTTTCAGCACGTTGAATATATCAACTCACTGTCTCTTGGCCTATACGTTTTCTGCTGAGAAATCCTATGGTAGCCTTCTGAAGTTCCCTTACATATGATTTCTTCTATTTTATTGCTGCTTTCAGGATCCTCACTTTGTATTTTATTTTTTGACAGTTTGATTATGGCAATGTAGTCTTGTTTGGATTGAATTTGATTAGACAACTTTAAACTTCATGTACATGGACATTTATATGTTTTCTCAGATTTGAAAAGGATTCTGCTATTAACTTCTTTAAATAAACTTGCTATTCCATTGTCTCTCTTTTCTCTTTTTTTACTATCTGTAACTCAAATATTTGCTCTTTTGATACTGTTCTGTGAATTCTGTGAGCTTCCTTTATTCCTTTTTATTCTTATTTCTTTTTTCTCTCCTGTGTATTTTCAAATAACCTGCCCTCAAGTTGAATGATTGATCAATTCTGCTGTTGATGTCCTCTATTTTATTTTTCATTTCATTTTTTATATTTTTCAACTGAAGAATTTTTTTTTTTAATTTCCAGTCTCTCTGGTAAATTTTTCCTTTCATGCATTGAAAGGAGAATTCATTGAAATTCTCTGTATTTTCTTCAATTTAACTGAGCTTCCTTAAAACAAGTATTTTGAATTCTTTTACAGGGAATTTGTATGTCTCCCTTGCTTTGCTGTCAGGTATGGGGAGATTATTTTGTATGTTTGGTGGTACTATGTGTCCTCTTTTTAAATGTTTCTTGTTGCCTTACACTGACTGATATTTGTACATTCAGAGTAGTCACCTCTTGCAGACTTTATTGGCTAGGTTCATTGTGAAAAGACTTTAAGGAGTGCAAGTTTGCTTGCTTGTTGGGGCATAGTGATTCTAGAATTAATGATAGTGCCAGCTTTGTATTATCTGTGTAGCTTTGTAAGGTGAAGTCGATGTTGATGAAGATTATATGGATCTTCAGTGTTCAATGCTGTGGACATCTACAGTGGTGGCAATGGTCATTGGTTCTTTGTTGGCAAAGATCTTCCCGATGTCTCTATCTCCAACCAGAAAAATTGTTGAAGAAATCTTTCTTGGCACTGGTTATGGCTTGTAGGCTTGCTTGCAGTGGTTGTGGTACTAGGATTTCATGGATGGTGCTTATGGAGTGACCATGGAGCTAAGGCCTGAAGCCTGAGCACACACAAAGGGACTATAGCTCTGAGATTTGGGGAATTGGTGCTCATGATGAAGTCACCCCTGCTGCCATTTTGATAAAAGTATGCAAAGTGCAGATTCTTGTGAATTATCTGAAGAACCAAGCATGAGAGCACAGGAATGCACAGAGTAGAGTGACTCTGGGATTGGGCAGGTTCCAACTCTCCATAGCAGTAGAGCTTTGCCCAGAACATGGGCGTGTATGGTGCGTAACTCTCCATAGCAGCAGAAGTGGTGCCCACAGCAAGTGCTTGGCTCCAGGGTCCACAGTGAAAGCCAGCTTGCTCTGCTATTGGCTGTGATAACTGAGATGTGGACCTGTCTGGTGTTGCCACTGAGCCTAGGTCTATACTTTGGAGACTCAAAGAGCAGCCATGTTTACAGGGTTTGGGTACATGCAGAGTCTGGCTAGATAGTGACTCCTTTCCCTAGTAGATGTTTTTCTGTGGAGAACAGGGGTGTGCAGCCATGTTTTTCTCCCTGGGATTTCCTGGCAGGATTAGCTTTTGGTTACAAAAGCTAATGTGACAAGAGATGCCAGTGTCCTCTGTGTAGCAGGTTGCTGGGGAGCATGTTGACTCAAATCACATGGCTGATACCAATAGCTTCCATCTTTCTTCTTTGCACTTAGACATCATCTGGTGTCTTAGGTATGTCAGTATCACTAGAGATTCTTTCTATGTGGATATTCTCCATCTTTTTTTTTTTTTCTCCACTGTGTTGCTGCAGATTTTTTAATGGGCCTTGAGCCCTCTCTGGGCTATTTTGATTTGTAATAACTTTCTGTTTTTTTCTTGTTTGTTCTAGGACAATGTTTTTTAAAAGTGGCAAGAGTAAATATTATTTTCCTCTTATTGGTCTTAGGTAGACAGCATATTCTTACTATAACACTTTTGCTTTCAGAATAGGGCACTGAGCATGGTGGTGACAACTGGTCTTCTCATCTTGTCTCTTCTGCTTACGAGTTTCACCTTTGAACAATTGAGGACCATGCAAATGGGGCCCAGTGTTTTTGACCTGCTGCACATAGGGTCTATATTCCACTCTATTAGAGGATACTCAAAGGAAGGAATAGAGGCCTGTTACTCTTAGCTGCTCCTACCTGGAATGAAACTTCTGCAAAACCGAACTGGTGTATGTGACAGGGGCTGGTGGTAGATGAGAAATGCTAATGACCAGCCTTTCCTGGGAAGAAACTATAGCCCAAACCTAGTAGCAGGTGAAAGAGGAAATCATGCCTTCTTCACTCTACCTGTGTGGCCTAGAATGTTTATTATGTGGAGCTAGAGAGGTAGAAAAGAATGAGTAATTACACCCATGTCGAAGACTTGCTTTTTTTTTTTTTTGTATGTTTATTTTTTGGAGGTAGCATCTCTGCTGCTCAGGCTGAAGTGCAATGGCATGATCAAAGCTCATGTATCTTCAAAATCCTGGGTTTAAGCAATCTTCCCACTTCAATCTCCTAAGGAGATGGAACTACAGGTATGTACTATCATTTCTGGATTTTTTTTTGTTTTGTTTTATGGGGTCTTGTTATGTTGCCCAGTCTGCTCTTAAACTTCTGGCTTCAAACAGTCCTTCTGCTTCAACCTCCAAAAGCACTGGGATTAAAGGCATTAGCCACCATGCCCAGGTCTTGCTGTTCTTTATATAATTTACTAGTTTTTCTTTAAAAACAATGATTATTTGTTGTATGTACTCCAAACAATTTTAAAGATTTTAATTTTTTTCAAAAAATAATATTCACCAATTGGGATTGTTTTTCTGAATACAGGGTCTGTGAAACTCCTCCTGAAATACTATTGTAGAGGTGATAGATTCTATCTATAATGTTTTAAAATGTGTTTCTTGTTATAACTTATTTTAATGGTTGATTAAGGTATTGCATTATGTTTATATAGTTTTTCTACTAGTGACATCATTTTACATGTTTTGATGACGTCTAGAAAAATTACTTTTCCATTTATAACTGTTTCAAATATTTCTTGTATTTACATTTTGAATAATATCAGTCAGTGTTATAGTTTTGACTTCAAATGTCAAATATAATTTAGAAAACTCAAAAAGAATAAAACTCAATTTTATTTACCCATATTTTTTGCCTAATATGTTCTTCTGTTCTTTCTAATGTTACAGGATCTCTCATTATACAATTTTATTTTTGTTTAGAGATATTCTCTTTTAGCTACATTTTTTTAAAAAACCTAAGAATATAGTTAAGTTATATGGTAAAAGGAACTTTGCTATAATCCATAAGGAAAGGGACTTTTTCTTAATCTAAGAATATCTTATTTTCCCTTTGATCCTAAGACTATTGTTGGTAGATGTAGAATAGTGGATGTACATGATTGTTGTTGTTTGCTTTCAGGACTTAAAAGACTATAACAATATTTTGGCCTTCATCATTTATGATAAGAAATTCAGTCCTTCAAATTGTTAGCTCTCATAGGCAAGGTGCCATTCTCTCTATAAATTTCATGTTTTTTTTCTTTAGTTTACATAAGTTTGAATATGATATAACTTGCCATGAACTTCTTTAGGATTATCTTGGTTTGAGTTCATTTAGCTTCTTAAATCTGTGGGTTTATGCATTTTGCAAAATTTGGGACATTTTCATCCATTTTTCAATACATTTTTGTTCTGCTCCTTTATGTTAAGATTCCAATGATGTGAATGTTAGACTTTTTTTTTTTTTTTTTTTGCTGTAGTCCCAAAAGTGCCTGAAACTCTGCTTATTTTATGTTCTCAGTATTTACTGGGTTTTAGATTGGCAATTTCTGTTGTTCTGTCTTCTAGTTCATTTATTCTTTCCCTGTTCTCTCTACCCTGCTGCTGAACCCTTCTGTTGAGCTTTTCAGTTATTGAATTTTTAAGTTCAAAAATTTTCCTTTGTTTCTTATTCATATCTTCTATGTCTGCTGCTTTTTTTCATTTCTGAAAATGTGTTAGTAATTGTATGTTGAAGTATTTTTATAATGGCAGTGGTAAAATCTTTGTTAAATAATTCTAACATCTCTCATGTTGGCATCTGTTGATTATCTTTTTTTCTTCATTCAGTTTGAGATTTTCCTGATTCTTTTTAGGAGAAGTAATTTACTAAAAATTAAAACCTAGACATTATGGATATTATGTTTTGAGACTGGGTTATACTTAAACATTCTATTTTACTTGGCTTTCTCTGACCCCACTACAATTTCACTTAGATGTGATGGAGGGAATTGTCTAATTATTTTCAGGTGAGGATAGAAGTCCAGCTTTCTCACTAGGCCTCCATTTACACCTGATAAAGGTGGGAGCTCTTCATAGTTGAGCTAGGTTGAGAGTTCTGGCTCTACAGTAAGCCTTTCTGATACTTTTTGGTTAGGATGCATAGTGCCACTTTATTATTTCTTCCCAAGTGGCTTTAATGAACACAACAGAGAAAGGAAATTATCTCATAACCACAGGAACATTTTGCAAATTTTGACTTTCCATATGGCCAATTTTGACACTATTGTTATTACCACCAGGTGGGGGGTGGACGTTCCAGCTCCACAGGTGGTTTCCACTGAGACCATGAGAAGAGGGTTATTATGCCCCAGTGTGGATGAAAATGTAAGCTTCCTTTTTGGACATTAACCAGGTGCTGCTTTTAGAAGTCTCATTGTAGCCTTGTGGGCATGGAAACCTGCTCATCCTTTTTTGGCATCGGGGGTGGGTTGGGCCACAATTTTTTTCTTTCGTGTTTGGCAGGAGTAGAGTGGTAATTTTCTAAATGGTTTCTTATATGATTTGGCTGTGTCCTCCACCCAAAATCTCATCTTGAATTGTAATCTTCATAATCCCCATAGATAGACCATGTGGAAGTAATCGAATCAATCCAGTGGTTTCCTCCATGCTGTTCTAATGATAGTGAGTGAGTTCTCATGAGACCTGATGGTTTTATAAGTGTTTGGTAGTTCTTCCTGCATTCATTTTCCTTCTTACCACCTGTGGAAAAGGTGCCTTGCTTCCCTTTAACTCCCACCATGATTGTAAGATTCCTGTGGACTTCCCAGCCCCCACGCTGAACTGTGAGTCAATTAAACCTCTTTCCTTTATAAATTATCCAGTCTCGGGAAGTTCTATATAGCATGTGAAAATAGACTGAGACAATTTCTATGTTTCTAGGTTGTTAACTTTGGAAGAGTGATCAGTTCCTTGGCTAGTGAGATCAGTATTTGTTGAGGAATTATTTTGTTTGCTGTTGTGTTTCTGGATTCCAGCATTCTTCGGTTTCAACTCTAGTATATATGAGCCTAAATGAAAACTCAGTGAAAGCACTACTATGTTTCCAGAGTTTCCTGCTGGTCTGCCTTCTTCTCTTCACCTTGCAGGGACTTGTATGTTTGTTTTATCTATTAAGTCCCTGGATTTTAATTGGCCTTAGCAAGAGGATTCTGGAGAAGGACATTTAAAAGTAAATTTGGAAGAAATACTTCTATTTCCAGAAGTACCTATGTGGAATCATAAGTATATTTTGTTGTTGTTCTTTTAATTTGAAACAATGTTTAAAGTCTCTTGTGATATTGCCTACATTCATTCAGGTCATGATATGCTAACTTATATAGCTCTCATATATATATATATATATTTTATTGCATTTTAGGTTTTGGGGTACATGTGAAGAACATGCAAGATTGTTGCATAGGTACATACATGGCAATGTGATTTGCTGCCTTCCTCCCTATCACCCATATCTGGCATTTCTTCCTGTGTTATCCCTCCCCAACTCCCTACCCCCTGCTGTCCCTCCCCCAGTTACCCCCGCCACAGACCCCAGTGTGTGATGCTCCCCTCCCTGTGTCCATGTGTTCTCATTGTTAACCAGTCTATGAGAGTATGCACTTATATATATGGAGAAGTATGATGGAAATAATATTAGTCCACATATCCAAGACCAGACATTTTACAAAACAAAGAGGTTTACTTAGACTTATAGTTACATGTGGCGGGGGAAGCCTCCCAATCATGTCTTACATGGATGGCAGGAGGCAAAGAGAGAATGAGGAAGATGCAAAAGCAGAAATCCCTGATAAAACAATTAGATCTGGTGAGACTTATTTACTACCATAAGAATCATGGGAAACCACCCCCCTGATTCAATTATCTCCCAGCAGGTCCCTCCCACAACATGTAGAAATTATGGGAGTACAATTCAAAATGAAATATGGGTGGGAACACAGAGCCAAACCATATCATTCCACCCCTGGCCCCTGACAAATATCATGTCCTCACATTTCAAAATCAATCATGCCTTCCCAACAGTCCCCCAAAGTCTTAATTCATTTCAGCATTAACTCAAAAGTCCAAAGTCCAAACTCTCATCTGAGACAAGGCAAACCTTCTAGGGGAGGCTGTAAAATCAAAGGCAAGCTAGCTATTTCCTAGATACAATGTGGATACAGACATTGGATAAATATGACCATTCCAAATGGGAGAAATTGTCCAAAACAAAGGGTCTACAGGGCCCAGACAAGTCTGAAATCTAGTGGCACAGTCAAATCTTTTTTTTTCGTTTTTTAAATTATATTTCAAGTTTGGGGTACATGTATAGAACGTGCAGGTTTGTTACATAGGTATACACGTGCCATGATGGTTTGCTGCCTCCATCACCCCGTCATCTACATTAGGTATTTCTCCTAATGCTGTCCCACCCCTATACCCCCATCCCCTGCTATCCGTCCCCTAACCCCCGCCCCCTGACAGGACCCAGTGTGTAATGCTCCTTTCCCTGTGTCCATGTGTTCACATTGTTCAACACTCACTTATCAGTGAGAACATGTGGGATTTGGTTTTCTGTTCTTGTGTCAGTTGCTGAGAATAATGGCTTCCAGCTTTATCCATGTCCCTGCAAATGATATGATCTCATTCTTTTTTATGGCTGCATAGTATTCCATGGTGTATATGTGCCACATTTAGGGAAGTAGAACAGTGAAATTTACTCAGTAATTATTCACAGTATCTATGGAAACACAGTTAGTTCTCAATTGCCTGTTTAATTTTTTAAAATTCCTTTGCTACTTCTTGCTATCATGGGCACCATAGGATCACTTTGAGAGGAGATACTTATTACACTCAGTAAAAATTTAGTTTCAATATTTGGTCATTAATATTTATATACATTTTGGTAACCTCAACTCGTTAAAATTTCATTTTATTTTGTTGATCTATAATTGTACACTAGGGGAAAACTTCAATTGAGTACAAAGTATAAGAGAGCTACATTGTTTAGTAGGTGAAGGTGTTAAAAATTTATGTAGAATAACAAATCCTGGGAACTGACCAAATACTGGCTCTCTACCAAGTGTCTTAGTTTTTAAAAATTACAATAAAATTGTTTTCTGTACTTTAAACATAACAAATGAAAAATATGGTAATAAGAATAATATAATACTGAAAACATCTAGCATGCAAAATAAGCTTTAAAAACACTTGAATTCTATATGTGCTAGAAATATATGTATATATCTGTTTATATACATATAACAAAATATATATATTTAAAGTATACATACTTAAATTTTTTTTGTTTGGTAACTATTGAAAGGAATTAAAGGAGGAATGTTTTCTAAACAATCCCTTGCAGGTTATAATAAAAATATCAGATTCTCACTTGGAAACCTGGGTAGGTAGAAGATTTTATTTTCCAGGTTCAGTCTTGTCTTTTGGTCCTCTTGTATTCTGATGTGGATATTAGTACCCTACTGATGTGACAGAGAAAGAAAATTTTGAAATAGATAACTTCTTTTAAAACTATAGTCTGAGCTTTTTAAATGAGATGAGTGCGTACTGGAGATAAAAGGAAAAATTCATGGCAGCGATAATAACATAAGTAAGGCTTGAAAAATAAAAACTATAATTTGTAATGCAATCTTACACAAAAGGATGAAGATAAAGTGGTTGAGAAAGGAAAAAAACAAAACAAAACAAGTTATTGAATCATTAATATCTGTTGCATACCAGAATAGGCACTCTCAAACATACTATTGCACATTCAACCTATAAAAGCTTTAAGATGTGTGAATTACATTTTTATGATGAGAACTAGAGAGGTTATGTAACCTTTTGGAATGAGTTGCTAGTGAGAGACAAGGCACAGAATTTGAAACTGTGCTTTCAGATGACAAAGCCCATACGTATCTTCCACTTTGAAAGAATAATTCACCTGGAAGTGTTACCTGTGTATATTTGAAAAAGAATATGTGATGTCACACGGAAATGTAAAAATAGACATTGGGGTCTACTTGAGGGTGGAGGCTGAAAGGAGATAGAGGATCAAAAAGAAAAAAATAACTCATGGGTCTAGGCTTAGTGATAAAATAATCAGTACAACAAGTCCCCAAAACATGACTTTACCTATATAACAAACCTTCACATGTATCCCCGAACCTAAAATAAAAATTAAACAGAGAAATCTAACACTGAGCTCAATATCCTGGCATTATTATTCTCACTTCTCACACCAAATAATACCGAATATCTCAATTTTTTTAGAAAAATACTAGTTTTCTTTCATTTCAAAAGATAAAGGATAATTTGTGGACTTATTAGAAATCTGCTTTGCAAATTCTGATGGTTTAATGTAATAGAATCACTATGTCTTTCTTTTCTCGGTCTAAAAATAAATGAAAATAAATGTGGTAGACTGTAACCAAACTTGTTCAACCTACAGCCTGTGCGCAAGGTAGCCCAGGATAGCTTTGAATGAGGCCCAACACAAATTCATAAGCTTTCTGAAAATGTTATGAGTTTTGAAAGACACAAGAATCGCTTGAACCCAGGAGGCGGAGTTTGCAGTGAGCCAAAATTGTGCCACTGCACTCAAGCCTGAGTGACGGAGTGAAACTCTGTCTCAATAAATAAATGAGTAAATATTAATTTTTCTAAAAAAAGGAACATTGTAAACTGGTGCGGAAGGCATTTTGTGATTTGTTACTTGAAATTTAAAACATACAAGTCACATGATAAGTATATTTACTGCATTTATTTCACTAAATTAAGTTGACAGACACAACAGTAACTCAAAATGACTAACTTATTAATGCCTTCCAACATTATTATAATGTATAAACATTACACATTTTAAATTAAATTTATACATACAGATGTAAGATATATATTTAACCTAAAACATACAATGTTTATTTGCTAAAATACCAATGCACTCCCAAGACTGCTTTAATTTGGTCTTTTAAAAAAATATTTATTTATTTATTTTAAAAAATTTATTTGGCTGAGCACAGTGGCTCATGCCTATAATCCCAGCACTTTGGGAGGCTGAGGTGGACGGATCATGAGGTCAGGAGTTTGAGAGCAGCCTGGCCAACATAGTGAAACCCCATCTCTACTAAAAAATATTAAAAAATGGCTGGGCATGGTGGCAGGCACCTGTAATCCTAGCTACTCGGGAAGCTGGGGCAGGAGAATCACTTATATTCGGGATGTGAATATATATATATATATATTTAGAGTTGGGGTATTCCTAAGCCACCCAGGCTGGAGTGCAGTGGCAAGTGTGGTGGCTATTTATAGGCACAGTCCCACTCTTGATCAGCACAGGAGTTTTAACCTGCTCTGTTTCTGATTTGGACAGTTTCACTCCTCCTTCAGCAACCTGATGGTTCCCCACTCCCAGGAAGTCACCATATTTATGCTAGACTTAGTGTGAACATTGGATCAGCATAGTGCACTATATCCCAGAACACCTGGAGTCAAGCAATGGTCCTGTGTCCTCGGCCTTCCAAGTAGCGGGGAGTATAAGGACACACCACCATGCCTAGCAGGTTTTTTTTTTTCTTTCTTTCTTTTTTTATGTAACCTGTAGTCACAGGGCATCTATATTTTCATTTTGGATTTATATAAATTAGAATATGAACTTATATTTAAAAGGACTCTGAGCAACAAATTTTAATTTTATCATTTTCTCCAATCACTCAGTCATCTCACATTTAATCTCAAACTTTGTATATAATGTTGACAGCATTAAACTTAATTAAAGTAACTACCGTAATAACAAAAATGGCATAAACAGGTTTTGGAAGAAAAAAATCACTGACGTTGGAGGTGTGCAATCCCATTGTTGGGCAGACAGTTGCCTGGGCATTCTAAAGAATCAGTGTTCCTTAGACATTGGTCTAGGGAGTACTGAGTAAACCCGCAGATCGGTTAACTAGAAATAGGTAAAACCAATTATTGCCTTTGTTTTACACTCACTTATTACGCCCTTAGAGTGACAGTCCAGGAAATGACTGCTACTCCTCACAAAGGACTTGGAATAACTCTCTTTCCTACCACCACGTGTGCCACCTCTAACAAATGCAGATACCATGAGCCACATTCTGACTACAGTGTGAAGCTAGCTCTGACTAATGCCTGTGGGTTGGTATATTTTCTGTACCAACTGTTCTTCCAGATGTTGGAACTATAATTGTGACTGGTGTTGTGGGTTTTATTACTCCTCTTTAGTAAGAAATTTTTGTGCACTTAAATATTTCAGTTGTATGTTATTATGTTCAGATGGTTTCCTCTTTATCCTGTCTTACTCATATTATAATCATAATCCTAAATAATAATAATACCTAGTAACCCATTCTTTTCCTCTTTGCTTCAAGCATGTAATATACTCAGAAGAGCAGAAGACAACTCTTAGGAACTAGGACTCATTAGGTTTCTACATGGCTAAGAATGACTCTGACATTTTTAACTACTGATAAGCAACTCTTTTTTTTCCATTTGAAAGGGATCAGAATATGCCACTCCAAAATATGCTGCTTTGACATAAGAATTATTTAAGCTAAAGGCAATTGAGAAAAAGCTTTCTATTTTCTCCTGTCTGCCTAAAAGCAGGTCATAACTTTTTCTTGTGAAGGTATGTATTAGTTCGTTATCACACTGCTATAAAGAAATATCTGAAACTGGGCAATTTATAAAGAAAAAGCATGTAACTGGCTTATGGTTCTTCTGGCTGTATAGGAAGCACGGCGACAACAGCTTCTGGGAAGGCATCAGGGAGATTTTACTTGTGACAGGAGCAGGTGGCTTTCTGCAAGAGCAGGAGCAAGAGAAAGAGAGAACGGGAGGAAGTGCCACACATGTTTAAATGACTAGACCTCAGGAAGATCACTGACTATGACGAAGACGGTACAAAGGGGGGTATGCTGCTGATCCATTCATGAGAAAGAGCCTCCATGATCTAATCACCTCCCTCTGTGCCCCACCTCCAACACTGGGGATTGTAATTAAGCATGAGATTTGCATGGGGACACAGATTCAAGCCATATCAAGGTATCTTCCTCTTTCATACCAGGAAGGAAGGAGCAACAATCATTAATGCACATGGAGACAATCCTAAGATGAATCTGCATAAACAAAATCTTACTAGATCGCTCTTAACTTCCACCCCCATATTCTTGCCTTCCACAATTTACTGCCCACAGAAGCATGGACATTTTTCTTCTTCTTCTTTTTTTTTAAATCACATCTTCACAATTTGTCATCCTCTGCTAAGATTATATATAAGTAATACAAATTTAATCACCTCTTTGGATCTTGACTTCTATTTTGTGACTACTTCCCTGCACATGAAATTTTTTAATATTAACATTAAATAAAAATTGTATACGTTTCTTTTTTTAATGTCTTTTTAGTTTAATTCACAGTTTCCAGCTATGTAGACATGTTAGAAATACCATATTTTATAATTTAAATCCCAACAACATTATTTCCCTATATGATTCTTTTGGGTACTCAGTTGTGAAGAGGAATAGCATTTGAAAATTTTATTTTAGAGACAGTGTCATGTACAATTGAAGAGAGTTTTGTTGTCAGACTGCCAACTTTTAAACTTACTCCATCACTTACTGCCTGATTTTAATAAATTATCTTACCCTACAGATGTTCTAAATATGTAAACAAACTTATTTCCTTATAGGATTGTTGTAATAATTCTTAAAAACCTCTATAAACACAAATCATGTAAAACAGTACCTGACTAATAATTTATTATTATTATTATACTTTACGTTCTGGGGTACATGTGCAGAACAATCAATGTTAGGTTTAAATAATAGGTTGGCTGCTTATTTGTTATTTTCATCCCCTATTCCTTCCTGTCTCCATTGTTAAGCACAATTATTGGCATAAAAGAGGTTTTTAATACCCATTTTTAGACTGCATTCTAGCCTGGACAATAAAACAAGAATCCCATTCTCTTTCCCTCTTTCTCTTCCTCTTTCTTTCTCTCTTTCATTCTTTTTTTTCTTTCTTTTGCTGTTTCTTTCTTTCTCCTTTTCTCTTTTTCTAAAAAAAGTATATATATTAAAATATATATTAAATATAATATATATATTTATGTTTATATATTATTGAATTTATATATATTATTTAATAATATATAGATTTAAATATATATTAAAATTTTAAATATATATATATATTTTGGGGGGGTATATATATATATATATATACCCAAAAGTAGCATTGTTGGACCATATACATAATACCATTTTTGGGTATATATGGAATGTATAAAAGTGGTATTATATATATGGAATCCATATATATATATGTAATCAGTATCTTGAAGAGATATTTGCCTCCTATGTTCATTGCAGCATTATTCATAATATTCAAGATATGAAAACAGCTCAAATGTCCATCTTCATATGAAGGGAGAAAGAAAACCCAGTGTATGTATACACAGTGGAATATGATTCAACCTTATAAAAGAGGGAAATCCTACCATTTGTGACAATGGGGATGAACCTAGAGGACATTATGCTAAATGAAGTGAACCAATCAGAGGAGGACAAATACTGATGAATCCATTTATACGAGGTATTTAAAATAGTTAAACTCATAGAAGAGAATAGAATGAGCTCATAGCATTTATACGAAAAACATAAGAATTAGAGAGGAGAAAGTATTTGTACCTTTAGACCAATTAGTTTGTAAACCTCAGGGAGACTCCCATATCTCTTTAGGATCCATCCTTTGGTGTATTCACTCAGACTTTCTGAGGACTAGTCATGTTTGAAAGAACACATACACACACACATATATATCTGTGTATGTATAAATATATATATACATATACCCTTAATCCCTCTCTCTCTCTGAAAATATATACAGCGATATTTTTTCTAAAATAGGGATAGTTTATAAGCACCCAGACACTGACTAGCATGTTTAATTCAATGTGACAGCTGTCTTTATAAGATGATGTTATAAAGGCAGTGGTAGAATGCCACATGGTGATAGAAGCAGGGATTAAAATTATGCAGTTGCAAGCCAAAAATGCCAGAGATTACTGGAACAGGAGAAACTGAAACTAACATTCCTGGTTACTGAGGAGTTTCCTAAAAATGAAATTCACATATGAAATAAGTGCTTGAAAGATAAAATACATTAAGTAAATGTTCTGGGTGAATTTTAATTTCTTTCCTGCGCTGGTCCATAAAGACAAGTAAGTGTATTATAGACCATATTAGATTTTATTACTTCCTAAATAAAGAAGCACATATGTAAAATTCTAATCCACCCTGGTTTTTCATTATTTTCTTAGTTACTTTTGTGCCTATTATTTATTGATTATCCACTTTGTACTAGACACAGAAGTGGGAAGAGGAGAATAAAGAATAACATAATTATTGAAGAATCTTTAGCAAGACCGTATTAAGGGCTAATATATATTATTTCTAGGTGATTATTATTTTTTCAGTGTTCCACAGCTGTGACAATAACCCACTGTATATACATCATCCCTCTGGGTCTCTCCACCTCATTCCCATGGGACTTGAGGGGCAAAGGGAATTCATTTGAACATAAAGCTCATGCTTCCTGCTTCACTGTGAGTAATAAAGCTCATGGTTTCTGATCTAGAAGTTTCACATCTTTTGCCAGCATCCATGATACTATGAACCTAACTTGTTAGTTTTGAAATAGGGTAAAATAACAGAATTTTCACAGGTACTCAGATAGAAAGGTAGAAGAAATTCATCTTAGATGCTCTATAAGCTTCCAAATCAACTAAAACCACAAATTCATCAAAGTAAAAGTGAAAGAGTTGGTCTACATTTTGCAAACTCATTACCTAATCATATAATTACAAATTATTTACCTTAGGAAAAGTGAAGAATTTATACATTGACCTAGATATAAAAGTAATTTGTATAATGGTTTTTATAGCAGTATTTCAGAGAGTTCTACCTTGATCAAGGAAATGACTAAGAGAATCCCTGGCTTAGGCAAATTGTGATTTATTCAAGATCTGATATAGGCCACTTCCTAAGAGATTTCAATACTCCCATAAGATATCTATCTATTTATCTATATAGAGATCTATCTATCTATCTATATAGAGATATATCTATCTATATATCTTTTTTTGTGAGACAGAGACTTGCTTGTCACCCAGGCAGATTGCAGTGGTGCTATCTTGGCTCACTGCAACCTCTACCTCCTAGATTCAAGCAATTCTCCTGCCTCAGCCTCCTGAGTAGCTGGGATTACAGGCATACACCACCATGCCTGGCTATCTCCCCAAAATGTTATTTCTCATACTATTGTTTTGCTTCTAAGATTTAATTCTAGTTCAGATCCAAGTCTTTAATCACTCATTATGCTACCCCCATCATCTCAAGTTTCCCTTATGACCATATGCTTTAATTTAGCCTTGGCTACACAATGTACTCTTGCCTTTTTTAGGACTCAATATTCTTTAAACTCTGAATGTTATACCACCACCAACAGAAAACAGATCAGTTTTAGTATTATAACAAGTTCATTTCCTCCACCACAGTGAATGATTAGAATACCTAGGTTCTTAAAACCAAAACTTTTATATGTGTACCAAAATGAAAAAAAAATAACGCAAGTTTAGATTCCTCCTTTCCTCAATCTTTGGACCAAGAGATCCTTATAATCTGAGTTTCTAACCTCAAAACAGATGCATCTGGAAATAAATATAATTACTGTGACAAATCACTATAGTCCCTTAAGTTTTATACTGGTTCTTTCTGGATACGTGCTGCAGGTTCTTCTTCTACGGCATTCTAAAAATGGTCAGGTTTCAAGCACTATGTCAGCAAGCCATACGCTAGCAAAGACAGATCACATTTGTGATTGGGATTTGGTTCTTTCTTTAGTATCTTTCTTTTGTAGTAGTCATTAGAAACAAAAGACTGCTTGCTTATAATTGGATCCCACCAGCCCTAACCCCTGCTTTGGTATATCTGAAAAATGGATTTCCTCTGTTTGTTTAATTTATTCCTTAATGGAATTCACTGTAGAAGAGAGTATGAGGTGGGGGAAGCAAGGGTGGTTTATTATCTTTATCTCAGAGAAGCAGTGTTTAAGAATGTTTTATATTATGTTTCAAAGAAACAAACATCATTGTGTAACAAAAATAATGAAGACTTAGGATTTTAAGGGCAGAAAGATTTAAAAGAGCAGAAGAAGCTTGGAAGAATCACTCTTAAGAATATTCTAGTCATTTCTAGAACAACTTTCTTTTTTTGAGACAGAGTCTCGCTCTGTCACCCAGGCTGGAGTGCAGTGGCATGATCTCAGCTCACTGCAACCTCTGCCACCTGGGTTCAAGCGATTCTCCTGCCTCAGCCTTCTGTGTAGCTGGGACTACAGGTGTATGCCGCCATGCCCAGCTAATTTTTGTATTTTTTGTACAGTCAGAGTTTCACCATTTTGGATAGGATGGTCTTGATCCACCCACCTCAGCCTCCCAGAGTGTTGGGATTACAGGCATAAGCCGCCACACCGAGCCAGGGCAACTATATTTTTTAATGAACAATAATGAAAGCCTACTGAAGTGGAATAGCATAAATTTCCTCAGTTACACACAGGGCTTAAGATCAGGGCATTGTAAAGAAAGCAACAGTGTGTCAACTAAATTGAGAATTTTAAGGAAGAACTAAGGTTGTTGTTCATTTTCTGGAATCCTTGACCAAGACTGAATAGTAAGGTACGTGAAAGAGGAGCAGAGATAATGACTTGAAGTTTACTGAGATATTTGAGATTTTAGACTATTGTAGACAAAATAGTTCTTCTCTTTATGAAAAGGTGTGAAGAACAATGTGAGATTTGGAAAGTACAGTAACTATAGAGATGGTTGTCACTGGAGTTGCAAAAGAGAGTATGTGTGAGTGTTTTGGCGTTTATGTGTGTGCACGGAATGGGGGAAGGATAAAAACATATTTTTATGGGTATAAAAATCGAATTCATTTGCTTTTTGTTTCATTCTGCCCTTGTCATAGTATCTAATCTATGAAATTAAGATAATGAACAAAAGTCTCATGGAAATTTTTTCATCTAGGCATTAGCTCTAATTTAGTCTACTGATATGAACCATAAAATGCAAGTGCTTGCTGGTTTCACCCAGGTGGTCCTTAGTGTTACTGTAGAAAGTTATAAACTACACAAATAAAACTCTTGTTTTCTGCAGCCAGGATAATCAGGAGTTTATATACATCTCTAGAGGATTTGGAAATTTTAGAACTTCTATTGGATTAAAGTTGAGGATCTGGTGGTCTCGGAAAACATGTAATCTATATCAAAGTCATTAACATAATAACAATTGTTTTCTACTGATTTACTTACATTACTTCATTAAATTCTTCCACAAACTCTGAAGCATTACCCACAACATAAAAAATTCAGAACAGATTAATTACTCACTCAAGGTTGCACAGTGATAGAGCCATTTTTAAATTGAAAGGTCAACAGTATTTATGCTCCTAATTACGACACTCTACTGTTTCAATCACCTCTGACTATAGGATAAGAGCTGAGATTCAGGAAATATATTTTAAAGAAAGATCATCATCCCTATAGTCACACAGATTATGTCCAAATCCTAATTACATTATGTATTAACTGGGTCACCATAAGCAAGCTTACAAATCGATTCATTCTTTATTATTTATTTATGTTTTCACTCATTTATATATCCATCCCATCACTCATATTGTTCATGTAGATAATGGTAGTTATTGAATATCTACTGTTTACCAGCATTATGCTTGAACACTTTGAACATCAGTTGATTATCCCAGTCAACAACATGGGAATGCTGATACCTATTTCAAAAGGTTTTGTAAGGATTAAATAATCAAATGTAAAAATATAGCTAATGTAGTATCTACCCTGTAGCATACACTCAACAAAAGGTAAATATTTTTAAATGATTATTATTATATGGTACACTCGTACTATACTGTATATGTGATGAAATGGCTAAAAGAACATTTTTAAGTCTACTTAAGAAATGTATGTATTCTGACCAATTGGAAAGGAAGTAAGAACATATAGAGATATAAATTGCCAGAGGAAAATCCCAAATAGAGGACAAAAATGTCCAAACTCAGCATACTTATATTTAGCACAAATGAAAATTATTTTTCTCAAATCCAGAGGTATATGGTATGATAAAATCATCTTTATAACCAAGAATCAAAGTTCCAGAAAATTTTACATGGGAGAAGATTCAGTAATGTTAGAAATTAACTGTTTATGAAAAAATTAATGTCAGAAGGTGAGTTCATCATAGAATATGTGAAAACCCTTAAAGTGCATATTTTATTTTTTTCAGAAGTAAAATAAAGATTAACAGTATGTAAATGACAACTTATATATCATAAATTTAAAATACTGGCTATATTAAAACATATTTCTATGTAGCATCTTATATTAAAACTCTTCAAGGTGTCACAAGGTTATATATATAATATTAATATATTATTATCTATGTTATATATAACAAATTATAATATAACATATATATAATATATATATAACTATTTTCTTAAATCTTGATTAATATCTCATTTACAGGATTAGTAAAACTTAAATTTTTTAATTCAAATTCCCTTAATTCTATTTTGCTACTCAAAATGATTTTTTATTAGAGGATAAACTACCCGAATTCTCATTTATAGAACACAATATATCATGTAAATACCTTTACGTAAGAATATCATGAATGAGAATTATGTGACTAGGAAACAATGTTTTTGGTTTAAATTAATACAACTTTATGTTAGTCTGAACGTAGAGACTCTCTTTAGGGATTATAGACAACTACGCAGTCAGGGGAGAAACAATAATATTAATTAGTTGCTATTTAGCTGTATTTAAGTATCAAGAACAATCTCTTTAACTCTTTGTGTCACCCATTGGGTAATCTCCAAATTCTCTCTTTTTTTTTTTTTTTTTTTTGAGGCAGAATCTCGCACTGTCACCCAGGCTGGCATGCAGTAGCTCTATCGCAGCTCACTGTAACCTTCGCCTTCCAGGTTCAAGCGATTCTCCAGCCTCAGCCTCCTGAGTAGCTGGGATTACAGGCGTGTGCCACCACGCCCAGCTAATTTTTTTGTATTTTCAGTAGAGACAGGATTTCACCGTGTTAGCCAGGATGGTCTCCATCTCCTGACCTCGTGATCTGCCCACCTCAGCCTCCCAAAGTGCTGCGATTACAGGCCTGAGCCACTGCGCCTAGCTGTAACCTCCAAATTCTGAAATTTTTGTCAATAAGCCTAGATCCAGTGGCCATAGATCTGGTAGAAAAACAAAACACCTACCTTGAATATCTTTTGACTTCTTTATTCTATGCAGTGCATTGGTGTTCATGTCTTACAGGATGCATATAAAGTTCAGCGGGTCCATTTCAGGATGTTTGTTATAAGGAAATGGAACATTCAGGTTGTTCTATTTCCTTATTACAAAAATCATCTTATTTGTTTAGTACTTCAGTAATAAACTCTAATCCCTCCTTCTCAGTCCTCCCTTTCTTCTCATGGAGGGTATTTTTGATTGACTGTTAAAAGGTTTGGGGTTATAAACATCTATAATTATTTATTTAAAAAAATAATTATCAAAAATAATTATAAAAAATCAATAATCTGACAATAATAAGATTTGCTTATCTTCAAAAAAAATTTTTTATACTCCAAACCACAGGTTTTTTTATGATGAAAATATTATCAATTATGACTATCCATAAATACTATAATTTCCTTTTTCTATGTTTATGATACATTTTCTTTGATAAAGGACTTCTCTTCAAATATTCTAGCAATATACTTAAAATCACCACTATTCTAACTTTCTATTTTTGTTCAGTATTCAATATTCAGTTCTTCAGTAACTGATTCCAAGAATACTTGTACAAAAACTTCTTAGATTGCAATGTATATTTTCCCAAAATGCTCAGAAATTGCTGCAAAAAATCATACATACGATATAAATTAAACTCTTCATTCTAGTTGTTGAAACACACTACACATGGATAATTTGACAATGATTGGCACTTACGCTGTCAATCTCTCTCTGCTGTTAATTACTGAAGTTCTGTCCATAAGAACAGGAAAAATATAATTTTGGATTACTATATCTTTTTTGAAGATATCAATATAAAAGTGCCATTTGAAGTGTATCTATAACATTATATTTGATTTTAACATTGGTGTAGGAAAGAGAGAATAACATAAGTTTAGGTTTATATATTTCAGTGAAAGAAGCACTTGAGTGGAAATGCTGTTGCCAACCATGACCCAGTGAAGCGTTTACAAGAGTAATTTCTATTGTCCAAAGACTCTAGAGTGTTGAACCTGAAACACTGAAATGGAATCACTCAGTCACGAAGCCACGCCAGATGTTATTTAATCAGATGCTGATTAATACATACATTTCATTTAGAGGAAGTTAATGCTGAGTTATTAAAATAGGAGACTGTCAGTTTCAGAGTGATCGATGTCTAGAATGGAAAAGATTTATGAGTTAGGTTTGAAGAAGTATCTAAAACATTTCACATGCAGATTTTTCAAGTGGAAATATCTAAAACTAATAATTTGTTAATTTTATTATCTAACCAAACCTGCAATGGATGCCTACTATGACCAAGTCCCTGAGCTAGGTACTGTGAGCTGTCCTGAGATAGGTCCAATTTCTCAGCTGAATGAGTTATGGACCATGTTCTCAGGTATCTGAATAAAAATCCTATGACTATGTCAAACATTAATAAAATAAATACTATATGGAGAGTGGACTTCTAGCTGTTAAAACTAATGAAATAATCATTCTTGGATCAACTGCCATTTGAACTTAGTCCTCTAAGATTTACTCTTTTAGAATTTAGACACATAAAGCCAATGCAAGAAAGGTATTGCTAGACAAAGGATGGTACACAATTAAAGAAACATCTGGCTGTAATATGATCCCAGCACATTGTTGCTTTTAGTATGTGAGATAAGTAAAGGACGAATTTAGAGAATAAGATGATTGGATGATGTGGCATAGTAAAATCATAAAGAGATGTAAATGACAAGCTTAAAAGTTTGGGTTTTACCTCATTGACAGTGGAGAGCACCTAGAGTTTTATGAGCAAAAGAACATCTGTGCTTTTTTACTGTAGAAAATACAGTGTTGAAAAACAAATATAATCCCTTTCTGAGTTTTGAAGATGGCCCTGAGGCTAAGTATATGAAGTAAAATGCTAGTATGTCAACATTTTCAACAGAATCATTAGAGCCTGGTCTGGTGTAGTGGCTCAGGCCTGTAATCGCAGCACTTTGGGAGGCTGAGGTTGGTGGATTGTTTGTGGCCAGGAGTTTGAGAACGGCCTGAGGTTCATGGCGAAACCCTGTCTCTACAAAAAATACAAAAATGAGGCGGGTGTGGTGGCATACACCTGTAGTCCTGGCTGCTCTGGGAGGCTGACCCCGGAGGATTGCTGGAGCCCAAGAGATTCAGGATTCAGTGAGCCATGACCATGCCACTGCACTCCAGCCTGGGTGACAGAGTGAGACCCTGCCTAGAAAAAAAAAAGGAAAGAATCATTAGGGCTTCACAAACACTTTTTGACCAAATTGCAATTGAGTTGACCTAGAATTGCAGAGATCTGTGAGAATTTCTTTTTCAAAAATAAGACGTTAATAAAAGTTGATACTAAGGGAATGCTTCTAGATAATAAGACTTATTGAATAGGACATATTTAAATAATAGGACTTATTTTAATTTGCATTCATATGAGAAATTGATACCAGGCATGTGCAACTTTTGAAGGAATTGACTAAAAATTTTACGGAAATAAAGACAAAATGCAGACCCCAATTCTTTTTATATTTCAGTGTGTAAGCTCTAAAGTGACTTAAGTACATCAGCTGTTAAAGTCAAAGTTGATGTAAAAAGATTAAACATTTCCTTATTTTCTCAGTCTGAGTTCTGAAGTTAAACTCCATAATTCATGGCTTCAAACTGAGAAGGAAATGTCCAGTTTGCTTCTAAACATAACTGAAACGTTCATGGCTTCTACCGTGTCACGTGCTTCCTTTCTGGCATTGGAAACAAGAGGCAGATGGCCACCCCATATCATCGGCACCCCATGGCGATAAACAAGTGACAATTTGCTGGGTGATCAAACATAATTTAACGTCTTTTAACCTTAAAAATTCAAGATATTATTGTGACAGATTCAATCATTTTTTTAAAGGCATAAAATTACCTGCTTTGTCCCCAACCTTCCTCCCACTGAGACCAAATAAATAATCTAACTTTCTTTGCACAAATATAAAGTCCCTCTGCATGTCTTAGGTATTAAAAAAAAAAGAAAAAAAACTTTCATTATATATCTCAAATGAGAAAAATGCCATTCAGGGAATAGGCAGACAGATAAAATAGAAACTTGTGTGGCTCAGTGAGAAAGACTAGATATTGCCACAGAAAGAAGCATTAAAAATCTCTGAGGTCACTACATATATAGGCAATTGAATTTTCAAAAGGTGTCAAGATAATTTAATGTGGAAAAGGTAGTCTTTTAAATAAATGGTATTGAAATAATTGGATATCCATATCCAAAAAACTGTTTTATTCTCACACTATATATACATATAAAAATGAAGTACATTGTGTATTTGAATTTGTGAGCTAAAGCCATATAACATCTAGAAGAAAAAAAATAGAGGAAAATCCTTGTGACTTCGGATTAGGCAAATACTTCTTCACTAGGATACAAAAAGCATAAACTATAACAACAAGCAAACAAGCAAAAATCAGTAGGTTCAGGTGCCAACGGGTTTATTATTTCCTCAGAGATCCATTATAGCTTTTGTTTTTCTATATAGTTTTGATGAAACTTTCTGTTTTGCTAAACTATGAGATCTGCCAATGCAGAAAAAATTTTTATTTTGATACTTTAATATCTAATAGAGTATTCCTCACTTTAAAATGTTTAGTAAATGTTTATTAAGAAAAATCAAATAGACTAAACTTTTCTTCATTTTTTTATCACTGTTACTATAAAACACTGACTCATAATAAAATACATGTATATATGTGTACTTATTTACCTATAGCCATGTCTAATCATGGCTGTCCCATAGAACAAAGCGGCATTAATTTCTCTTTATGGAATATACAAAGACCTCTTTCTAACCAAATATTTGAGCTTTTGTGATCTTCTAACAGTATAACAAAATTTTTAATAAACAACTTTTTATGTTTATTAAGTTCAGTGTCTTTAGGCAAGCAGAAAAATATTAGTAAATATGCTTCTCCACATGAGCAAGTGCACAGAAATGACTTTTTGGGCTCTATCACTTTATATATGTACAGACTTCCATTGCAAGAAAAGTATGCTCTTGACTACCAAAGTAATCGGTCTCCTAAATCCTAGAGTAGTTGAAGTTGTAATATTGTGACAAAATCTGTTTTCCTGTAGGAGGTACTGATAATTTCCCTTCACTTTAATCCATTTAGTCGTAATAGTAAAATTCATTATTATCCTTGTTTTTTTTTTGTGTGTGCAGACCTCAAGAATAGCAAGAAACACATATATTTTGGGGAGAAGAAAGGTTACTGAGATGTCTGCCCTCGCATTTCCTTCTGAGCAGTCATCCCACTGCAGAGAATCACAGCAAACACCCATACTACTCTTTGTGTAGAGTTGTCTCAAAACACACTTTAGTTTAAAATATGCACGCATTCTTGGAAAATATCACAGGAGGTGTCAGGAAAAGAGAAGGAAAGAACTCTAGAGATGGGCAAATTCTTTCTTTTACAAAGTTATTAAATTATTAAAGTTTCATGGTGTGCTATTACAAGAGCAAACTTGTCCCTGTAAATTGGATTAGAGGGATGTCACCTTCAAGTTTCCTCTCATTATTATTTGATGTGTGTTGAACACCAACAGGGAGCTTTGATAGCTTTTAGGATCTCTCTGAATCATCAGTATTAAAGCTGAAGAGGAGAAGAAAACACACAGAACAAAATTAGCAGGTCCTCTAGTCTCTAGAGGAGTTGGTTTGGCTCTTACTAAAGATTTGAAGGAACAGACCTAGTTTGTATAATACATAAGGAAGCCCTCTGGAGTGACTTATTCTTGAACTAACCTCTGATACTAACAATCTCAGTGCTTGTTCAGAATAAATGCACTTCTTTAGAAAACTATGTGTCCCATGACAATGTCACTTTCTAATTCTTCCTCTCTATTACACTTCTTCTTAGAGCTAAAGCCATTTGACTCCCAGATCAAGGTCTTCCCCTAAAATTCTTAGCAATGTTATTTACCAACTATCTGTAGAAAAAAATATTGCCTTCTCTTGTCTATTCTCAACTTGATGTTATACTAGACTACCAATATTATACACTTTCTACTTTGCACATTCTGTCTGTGATATTAAAACCTCAGTAACATCTCTTCCTTTCCAGGATATATATATTAAAATATGAATAAATTATGTATATATGTCTGTGTGTGTATGTGTGTGTGTGTGTGTGTGTGACCATGCAAGTGTGTGAAGATTCTTTTCCTTAACATAAATGAAGGTTAGAGATTACCACCAGATAAACTGGTCTTTCTTGCTTCAAACATACTGTGCTTATTTTCACTTGTTTCTTCATAGGCTCTTCTTTTTCCAAAACTTTGAATATATAATTCCTTCTTATTTTATTAGTTTTAACTCAGCTGCCATATCCTCAGGGAGGCTTTCCACAATCACTCATTGTAAACGTAAATACCCCACCTAGTCGCTCTCTGTAGCATAACATCAACTATCTTATCATAGCACATATGATTGTCTGATATTATATGTGTTTGTAAGTTTTTCTCTACCAATCCCTTCTCGTAAAATAACTATTTAAGAAGTCCTAAGTCTGCACGAAGCACTATGGGGCTTAAAAAATAAAATAAAATAAAAAAAATACACCATCTACACATCCTGCATTTTCTTTTTTTATTATTTTATTTTATTTATTTATTTATTTTTAATTTTATTTTTTATTGCATTTTAGGTTTTGGGGTACATGTGAAGAACATACAATATTGTTGCATAGGTACACACGTGGCAGTGTAATTTGTTGCCTTCCTCTCCTTCACCTATATCTGGCATTTCTCCCCATGCTA
>CAUYQU010015799.1:0-22628 GCA_963574635.1 Cheracebus regulus | reverse complement strand
TTTGTTATTTTCATCCCCTATTCCTTCCTGTCTCCATTGTTAAGCACAATTATTGGCATAAAAGAGGTTTTTAATACCCATTTTTAGACTGCATTCTAGCCTGGGCAATAAAACAAGAATCCCATTCTCCCTCCCTCTTTCTCGTCCTCTTTCTTTCTCTCTTTCATTCTTTTTTTTTCTTTCTTTTGCTGTTTTGTTTTTTCTTTCTCCTTTTCTCTCTTTTTCTAAAAAAAAAAAAAAAAAAAAAAGCAAACCTAAAGTAAATAAGAGGAAAGGAATAATTAAGAGCAGAAGTTATTGAAATTTAAAACAGAAAAACAGAAGATAAAATCAGTTAAACAGGAAATAAATAAAATTGACAAATCTATAGTAGTACTGACAAAGGCAAAAAATTAAGAGATATAAATTGCCAGTATCAGGAATGCATCAGATGAATCACTGTGGACCCTGAAGATATCAAAAGGATAATAGGGAATACTATGCACATATATTCGATGTCTTAGAAGAAATAGACAGTTGCTCAAAAAATAAAATATCACAAATTATCCAGTATGAAATATGTCATTTGAATAATCTTAAAATTACTAAGGAAATTGGATTCACTGTTTTAAAACTTTCAAAAAAGAAATATGTAGGCCCAAGTGGTGAAAATTATACTGCACATTTAAAATACAGTTAAGTAGTCAAGTGTGGTGGCTCATGCCTGTGATCCCAGTACTCTGGAAGGCCAAGGTGGGAGGATCCCTTGAGTTCAGGAGTTCGAGACCAGCCCAGGCAACATAGTGAGACCCTGTCTCTACAAAAAAAATTTTAAATAAGCCGGATGTAGTGACATGTGCCTGTAGTCCCAGTGATTCAGGAAGCTAAAGTGAGAGAATCACATGAGCACTGGAGGTTGAGGTTACAGTGAGCCATGATTGCACCACTGCACTCCCGCCTGGGTGACACAGCAAGACCCCATCTCAAAAAAATAAAATAGAGTTAACTTCAATTTCTGTACAATCTCTTTCAGAAAAAAAGAAAGAAACATGTTCTAGTTTGTAGATTTACCCTGATACCAAAACCAGACAAAGGCAGTACAAAATCCCTGTAGACAGATATTCCTCATGAATATAAATACATGAAAACATATCAGTGGGCCAAACTTGGTAGCTCATGCGTGCAATCCCAGCACTTTGGGAGGCTGAGGTGGGAGGATCACTTGAGCCTAGGAATTTGAGACTAGCCTGGGATACACAGTAAGACCCCTTCTTTACCAAAAAAAAAAAAAAAAAAAAAGTGAATAGAACACACACAGCATTATAAGAATTATATACCATGACCAAGTAGGTGTTATGCCAGGGACACAATGCCAATTCAAGATTCAAAAATCTATCAGTGTAGTATACCACATTGACAGAGTATAGAAGAAAACAAATCATATGGTCATATCAACTGATACGGAAAGAGCACTAAAGTTTAAACTATTCATGATAAAAACTGTCATAAAATAGGAATAGAGAATAACTTCCTGAATTTGATAAAGAATGTTTACAAGAAACCTACAGCTGACTTTATCTTTAATGATAAAGGACTGAATGGTCTGCCTGGAAGATTAGGAACTAAGCAAGAATATCTCCTCTCACCACTCTAATTGTAAATTCACTGCAATAAGGCAAGAAAAGGAAACAAAAAGCAGCCAAGTTGGAAAAGAAGAAGTGAAACTGTGACTATTTCCAGATGACATCATTGTATACATAGACAACCTCCAGGAATAAAAAGCACACACTCAGCAAAAAGTACTGCAACCAAGAAATGCATTCAGCAAGGTTGTAGGATACAAGAACACAAAAATCAGTTGTATGTCTATACATTATCAATGGATACATGGACACCAAAATTAAAAATACATATCTGTTCACAATCACTCAAAAAATGTGAACTCTTATATGTAAATTTAGCAAAACATATAGAGGATTTATATGTTGGAAACTACACAATGCCAGTGAGAGAAATCTGTGATCTAAATAAATGAAGAGATACACAAGGTTCATAGATTGGGAGATTTAACAGAGAGAGATACTAATTTTCTATAAATTGCCTTGCAGGTTTAACACAATTCTTTTCTACATCTCCAGAAGGATATTTTATAAATATAAATAATTGCATTAGAAAATATGTGTGGAAAGGCCTATTAAGTTGCTGCAAAAGTAATTATGCTTTTTATCATTTTTTAATGGCAAAACTGCAATTACTTTTGCACCAACCTAATATAATTGAAACAATTGGAAAAAGAAGAATAAAATAGGTGGAATTTGTCTATGTAATTTTAAGACTTATTTTATAGCTACAGTAATCAAGGCTGGTATTGGCAGAAATAGACATTGATTATGGAATGGAAGACAGAAACCAGAAATAAGCCCACACAAACATGCCCACCTCATTTTTGACAAAGGTGCAAAAAGCAATAAAGGAAAGACAGGTTTTCACAACTGTACAAAAATTAATTCAAAATGGATCATGGACATAAATGTAAAATGTGAAACTATAGATCTTCTAACAAAAATCATAAGGATATTTGCTGGATCTAAGGCTTGGCAAAGAGTCCTTAGACTTTACACCAAAAGCAAGATCCATTAAAAGAAATATTTATAAGATTTCATCAAAACTTAAACAGTTTTGCTCCATGAAAGACCCTGTTAAGAGGATGAAAAGGCAATCTACAGACTGAGAGAAAAATATTTGCAAATCACATGTCTGACAAAGGGTCAGTATCTATAATATATATAAAGAACTCTTACAGACTATCAAATTAAATAATGGGCAATAGGCATGAAAAGACATTTCACTAAAGAAGATACATAGGTGGCAATTAGCACATGAAAAGATGTTAATGATATTTAATTAGAGAAATGCACATTAAAACCATACACATCTATCGGAATGGCTAAAAAACGAAGTCACAACACCAAATGCTAATGAGGATGCAGAGACAGTGAATCACTTATATATTACTTGCGTGAATGTGAAATGTTTAGTCACTCTGGAAAATGTAGATAGCTCTTAAAAAACTAGACATGCAACTACCTTATGACCCAGCAATTGCAGTTCCAGGCATTCATCCAAGAGATATGAAAAGTTAAATGTTCACTCAAAAATCTACACGCAAGTGTTTATACCAACTATCCCCAAACTAGAAGCATCCCAGGCATTCTCCTGTGGCTTGTTAAAATCTTTGCTACATCCAGGGATTTGACTCCTTGCTAGTTTAGACTTGGAAGGGTGTATATGTCCAGGAATTTATCCATTTCTCCTACATTTTCTAGTTTATTTGCGTAGAGGTTTTTATAGTATTTTCTGATGGTAGTTTGTATTTCTGTCGGATCAGTGATGATATCACCTTTACTATTTTTTATTGCATCTATTTGATTCTTCTTTTTTTCTTTATTAGTCTGAATAGCGGTCTATCTAGTTTGTTGATATTATCAAATAACCAGCTCCTGGATTCATTGATTTTTTTGAAGGGTTTTTCATGTCTCTGTGTCCTTCAGTTCTGATCTGATCTTAGTTATTTCTTGTCTTCTGCTGGCTTTTGACTTTGTTTGCTCTTGCTTCTCTAGTTCTTTTAATTGTGATGTTAAAGTGTCGATTTTAGATCTTTCCTGCTTTCTCTTGTGGGCATTTAGTGCTATAAATGTCCCTCTAAACATTGTTTGAGGCAGTAATTAATAGCCTATCAACCAAAAAAAGCCCTGGAACAGACAGATTCACAGCCAAATTCTCCCAGAGGTACCAAGAGGAGCTAATACCATTCCTTCTGAAAATACTCCAAACAACAGAAAAAGAGGGATGCCTCCCTATCTCATTTTATGAAGCCAGCATCATTCTGATACCAAAACCTGGAAGAAACACAACAAAAAAGGAAAATTTCAGGCCACTATCCCTGACGAACATCGATGCGAAAATCCTCTATAAGATACTGGCAAACCGAATCTATCAGCACATCAAAAAGTTTATCCACCACGATCAAGTTGGCTTCATCCCTGAGATGCAAGGCTGGTTCAACATATGCAAATCAATAAATGTAATCCATCACAGAAACAGAACCAATGACAAAAACCACATGAGTATCTCAATAGATGCAGAAAAGGCCTTCGATAATTCAACACCCTTTCATGCTAAAAACTCTCAGTAAGCTAGGTATTGAAGGAACATATCTCAAAATAATAAGAGCTATTTATGACAAACCCACAGCCAATATTATACTGAATGGGCAAAAACTGGAAGCATTTCCTGTGAAACCTGGCGCAAGACAAGGATGCCCTCTCTAACCACTCCTATTCAACATAGTATAGGAAGTTCTGGCCAGGGCAGTCAGGCAAGAGAAAGAAATAAAAGATATTCAAATAGGAAGAAAGGAAGTCAAATTGTCTTTGTTTGCAGATGACATGATTGCATATTTGGAAAACCCCATATTCTTAGCCCCAAATCTTTTTAAGCTGACAAGCAACTTCAGCAAAGTCTCAGGATACAAAAATCAATGTGCAAAATTGACAAGCATTCCTATAAACCGATAATAGAGAGCTAAATCATGAGTGAACTCCCATTCACAATTGCTACAAAGAGAATAAAGTACCTAGGAAAGAACTTAGAAGGGATGTGAAGGACCTCTTCAAGTAGAACTACAAACCACTGCTCAAGAAAATAAGAGAGGACACAAACAGATGGAAAAACATCCCATGCTCATGGATAGGAAGAATCACTATTGTGAAAATGACCATACTGCCCGAAGTAATTTATAGATTCATTGCTATCCCCATCAAGCTACCACTGACTTTCTTCACAGAATTAGAAAAAAACTACTTTAAATTTCATATGAAACCAAGAAAGAGCCCGCATAGCAAAAACAATCCTAAGCAAAAAGAACAAAGCTGGAGGCATCATGCTTCCTGACTTCTAACTATACTACAAGGCTATAGTAACCAAAACAGCTATGGTAGCAGTGGAATATATGATACCAATGGAACAGAACAGAGGCCTCAGAAATAACACCACACATCTACAACCATCTGATCTTTGACAGACCTGGCAAAAACAAGCAATGGGAAAAGGATTCCCTGTTTAATAAATGGTGTTGGGATAACTGGCTAGCCATATGCAGAAAACTGAAACTGGACCCCTTCCTTACACCTTACACAAAAATTAACTCAAAATGAATTAAAGATTTAAATGTAAGACCTAAAACCATAAACACCCAAGAAGAAAACCTAGCCAGTACCATTCAGAACATAGGCATGGGCAAAGACTTCATGACTAAAACACCAAAAGCAATGGCAACCAAAAGCCAAAATTGATAAATGGGATCTAATTAAACTAAAGAGCTTCTACACAGAAAAAGAAACTATCATCAGAGTGAACAGACAACCTACAGAATGGGAAAAAAATTTTGCCAACTATCCATCAGACAAAGGGCTGATATCTAGAATCTTCAAAAAACCTTAAACAAATTTACAAAAAAAAAAAAAAAAAAAAAAAACCCATCAAAAAATGGGCAAATGTTATGAACAGACACTTCTCAAAAGAAGACATTTATGCAGCCAACAAATGTGAAAAAATGCTCATTATCACTGGTCATTAGAAAAATGCAAATCAAAACCACAATGAGATACCATCTCTCACCAGTTAGAATGGCAGTCATTAAAAAGTCAGGAAACAACAGATGCTGGAGAGGATGTGGAGAAATAAACACTTTTGCACTGTTGGTGGGAGTATAAATTAGTTCAACCATTGTGGAAGACTGTGGCAATTCCTCAAGGATCTAGAAATAGAAATACCATTTGACCCAGCAATCCCATGACTGGGTATACACCCAAAGGATTATAAATCATTCTTCTATAAAGACACATGCACACGTATGTTTATTGCAGCACTGTTCACAATAGCAAAGACCTGGAACAAACCCAAATGCCCATCAGTGATAGACTGGATAAAGAAAATGTTACATATATATACCATTGAATACTATGCAGCCACAAAATAGGATGAGTTTGTGTCCTTTGTAGGGACATGGATGAAGCTGGAAACAATCATTATCAGCAAACTAACACAAGAACAGAAAACCAAACATTGAATGTTCTCATTCATAAGTGGGAGTTGAACAGTCAGAACACATGGACATGGGGGGGAACATCACACACCGGGGCCTGTTGGGGGTTGGGGACAGCTAAGAGAGGGATAGCATTGGGAGCGATGTCTAATGTAGATGACAGGTTGATAGATGCAGTGAAGCACCATGGCACATATATACCTATGTGACAAACCTGCACATTCTGCACATGTATCTGGCAATGTAAAGTATAATTTTTAAAAAATCTTTAGTACATCCATACCATGAAACACTACTCAGCAATGAAAAGGAACAAACTGTTTTTCACAGAACAACCCAGATGAATCTCCAGAGGATTACACTGAGAAAAAGTGTATCCCAGAAGTTTATATACTATATGATTCTGTTTATATAACATTTCTGAAGTGAAAAAATATGTAGAAATGAAGAACAAATTAGTATTAGAGAAGGATTAAAGAAGGAGTAAGTGTGGGTGGCAGGGAAGTGGTTGTGGCTATGAAAAGACAATATGAGAGATCCTTGTGGTGATGGAAATGTTCAGGACTTCACTGTCTCAGAATCAATATTTTACTGGCTTTGATACTATGCTGTCATTTTGTAAGACGTTACCATGAGTGAAAACTGAATGAGGAGTACACGAGACCTTTGCATTATTTCTACGTCTGCATGTAAATCTAAAATTATCTGAAAATAAAAAGTTTAATTTAAAAATCACTCTTAAGATCTATGGTGGTAAAAACAGTATCTGTAACTATTTGCAGCCTAAAACACCATTGTAGATTTTATATTAAGTTCCATAGAGGAACAACATGTTAAGCTTCTTTGCATTTATTGGAATTATATCAATATTATGGTAATATTGGTTATAATAATAGTTCTGATCAGATAGGTAATGTTAAATGAATACTTGGGATATGATTTCACTATTACAACTGATGAATTAAAATAGGAAACATTTTAATAAATATAGTTTGATAGACAAAATATATTCCAATTTCAAGTCTATAAAAGAAGTATGTAAAAGAGTTTCAATGACAAAATAGGTGGAAACCACTTTGTTAGATATCACTGAACTTTGGCTATCTTGATTTTTAATACTTTTCTCATGGCTCAATTTTTAATTCTCAATTTTTTCTTTCTTCCTTACATTTTCCCCCCTCTTATTCTAAGTTGGATGACAATGATATACATTTAAAGTATTTGAATAATTGTGAGGAAGGATATTTTTAAATCTCTTGTCTCTCAACTCCCATAACCCTCACTTCCCTCCTCTCCCCTCCCTGCATTGTACTCATGGAAGGAAGATGGGTTGATTATCTGACTTAGTCAAAAGATTTTACTCTTACAAATGTGCTAACCCTTTTAGAAACCTAAAAACAAACACAGAGAAGTTGGTTATCTCTTATAGTATGAAGTGATTCCAGATAAGATGATCAGCTTTTTCTGAAGTTACTTCCTCCTGTATTTTTTAAACAGGAAAGCATGGAGTTACATTAGAAGTTTCATTGATTACCGCCAAAACTTTCTCTTATGATTGACAACCAAAAATATTAATATTTGACTTCTAAGATAAAAGTGATACAATTAAAATAAGGGACTGGTGACCACCAATGTTGACCACCTGATGTCAGGTCCCTTTGTCCTGGAAATACAGCTCTAGGTTATAAAAAATACAGTGCCTCATGCTAGTCTCATAACTGGAAAGATATATAAGGCTTAAAGTCTCAGGGAATAAATAATAGCTTACACCTAATGTGTACTTTTAATGTGCCAAACACCTTAAAGTTCTTATATGTGGATTAATTTTTTAAGTCTCACAATGGCCAATAATGTAGTTCATTATTGTCATCCTCACTATTCAGCTGAAGAATCTGATTCATACAGAAGTTAAGGACTTCCCCCAGAGTCACACAGCTAGTATAAGGCAGATCCTGGATTTGAACCCAGGCAGTCTGGCTCCAGGGTCTCTAATCTTAGCCATATTTTATAATAAATGATAATATGACCTCATATTTACAAATTCTTTTAAAGGTAGTAGTTAAGAATAGAGTGTCTGGAGTCAGCACTCCTGATTCCAAGTCTTGGCTTTTCAAATCTCTTACTGTATTACCTTGAACTAATTATTTAAACTCCCCAAGCTACAGTTTTCTTATTGTAAAATGATAACAATAATTATAACATTAGATAATGCATATTAAGGGCTTATACAATGCCTGGTACATAGTAATTATTCAATAAATTTATCTAGTAAACATTTATTGAATAATCACTCTGTGTGGTACCGTTCTTGGCTGAGTAAGTATATATTGTTGAACAAACCAGATAATGTTGTTGCTCTCAAGGCATTTACATTCTGTGGAATGGGCAGGAGGGTGGGGAAAGAGAAAATGGTAAAATACAAGGTAGTGAATTAACATCCTATGGCCCCCAGGGCCCTACAAGTTCTGGATCTTTGTTTTCTCTCCAACGTCATCTACTTCCACTCTCCTGCCTTCTTAACTCTGCGTATGTTATATGGGCCTCTTTGCTGCCCTGAGTTCACCAAGTTCATCCCCTCTCCCTGTGACACCCATCTTTGGATATCCTCATGGTTTACCCGCTTCATGTCTTTGTTCAGCTGTCACCTCACTGGGCACTTCCCTGATCACTTTTTTGAAAACCACAACACTCTCCACTCCTTACTGGTCCCTTTCTGTACTTCATCTTGTGCCAAAGCACTTGCCACCTTCTGATTACTTTATTGTGTGGGACCTCCATTAGAATATAAGAGAGCAAGGATCTTTGTTTTGTTCACTTCCGTATTCCCAGCACCTAGAGAAATACCAGCATAATACTGAATAAATATTTGTCGAATACTTGAGTGAACGAATAAAAGCAAAAAGAGGTCCATGTGATGGAGAGTGGTTTGAGTGCTACTTTAAGTTGGTTGGTCAGGGAAAGCCTCCCTTGTGTAGAAAACTTGAGAGTTGAGTTGTGAATGTTGGGCTTTCAGTCAGGTGAAGTACAGGAAGTATTCAGGCGCAAGATGCCAGCAGCTCACACTAACATGGTAACAGTGATGGAGAGAAATGGACAGGCTAGGGATGTGTTATGGAGATGGCATTAATTGAACTTCTTCATGGACTAATATGGACTGGGTGAAAAAAAAGGGAAATCAAGAGTGAATCTGAGGAGGAACCTTGAAAACCTCACAAGTGAAAGGAGCCACAAACAAAAGGCTATTTTTGTGGTATTATTCCATTTACAGGAAGTTCCTAGAATAAGCAGATCCATAGAGACAGAAAGTAGATTCTGGTTGCCAGGGGCTGGTAGGTGGGAGTAATAGGATGACTGCTGATGGGTATGGAGTTTCATATTGGAGTTGATGAGAACGTTCTGGAATTCGAACATGGTCATGTTTGCACTACTCTGTGAAGATACTAACAAACTGCTCAATTGTAAACATTAAAGGTACATTTTATGGCATGTGAATCATATCTCAGAAAGAATGGATCACAGGATTTGGGGGCTTGAGCTATAGAGAAAGATGACTGGTGAGGAGCAGATTAGATGGGGGTGGGGGAGGTAATCATGCGTCCTTTAGATTCACCTGGAGAGATCAAGTTGGTATTATAGCTTAGATAGTAAATTGTGACTATTATTGTCAAATATTTAATACCTGGCCAGGCATGGTGGCTCACACCCGTGATCCCACACTTTGGGAAGCCAAGGCAGGCTGATCACTTGAGGTAAGGAGTTCAAGACCAGCCAGATCAACATGGTGAAAGCCTGTATCTACTAAAAATACAAAAATTAGCCGGGCATGGTGGCAGGGCCTGTAGTCCCAGCTTCTCAAAGGGCTGAGGCAGAAGAGTCAAATGAACCTAGGAGGCAGAGGTTGCAGTAAGCCAAGACCACGCCACTGTACTCCAGCCTGTGTGACAAAGTTAGACTCCATCTCAAAATAGAAATATATAAATATATATGTAATACTAGTTGAGGAAATTAACAAACAACTATGACTCTGATTAATTAAACTGAATTTCACACTGGTTGATGATACATTGGGAGTGGATGTTCAATCTCTGTACGTGTTCGTAGAATGAAATCTATTAAAGTTTGGAGTTCTCACTGGTTGCTCCAATCCTGAAAGCCTGGTTACTTCCTGTAGTTAGATAACTTCTTTCACAGATTTCTTCAGAAGGCTAGAAGCACATACCTTTATTAGAATAATCATACAGTGTAGAAAACTTTGATCAATACAAATAATCCTTTTTTCCTCTCCCAGGCTGATTATGCAGGAAATGGGGGGGGTTCCCCCCAATTTACTTTTTCTCATCCCAGTTCAGAAATACACTGACTTGCATTGAGTGCAGTAAGAATCTGAGTCTGAAGAATTGTACAGATTGTCTCTGGACCAGTGGTTATCAATCAGGGGTGATTTTGATTCACGGGAGACATTTGACAATGTCTTCAGGCATTTTTGATTATGACAACTGGGAGGGTGCTACTGGCATCTAGTGGATAGAGGCCAGGAGGCTGCTAAGCAAACTATAGCAGATAGAACAGCTCATTCAGCAGAAAATTATCCACCCCAAAATGTCAACAGTGCTGACTTGAGAAATCCTGATATAGACTGTAAAACTCATAAATATCATAAAACTTTATAAATTCATGAATACTCAGCTATGATTCCAAACTTCTATGGATATTTGGAAATCCTTCCCACTTTCCTAAATAGTAATATTATTTGCCAGGCATCATATGCCACTGTAAACAGACAGATGAATTAGGAAAAGATGTGGAGAGGCAGAAGAGATATTTCTGATGGTCCTGGGCTTGTTTTCTCCTGTCTTTTGATAGTTTACCAAAGTGCTGGCTCAGCACATGAATTTATAGAAACAACAGCCTAATAATTGAAGCTTAGTTCCTGACACTCCTCCTTTCTAACAAGGACAGTTTTCTCAACCAGGAGGTTCTCATGTCTTCTAGATAGTCCCAGTCTTCCAATGTCCATATAAAATGTAAAATGCCACAAAGACTGGGCAATTGATGTGTCCACCTTGATAATACAGGATGGTGAGGGGAAGGGACCCAGGCATTCAGCTCCCACTCTGCCTGTCAGTGGTTCATTAATCCTTATTTTACTTTTAATACCACCTGGCACAAATGATGTGTGTATGCATACCTCCTTAGCATAACAGGCAGACAAGAAATAGTTAAAAGAGCTATAATAGAGATATAAGCAAATGTTTTAAAAACTAAAAGCTGACAAAATACAAAAGAATTTCTATTAGCTGAGTTGCTGAATTTATTAACTTTAGAAGTAGTTAAGGGAGAAAAGAGAATACGATATGTGTCATAGAAATACTCTAAGCTTACAAAGTCAGCTAGTTTTAAAGTATCTATTGTAGTCACTAGGGGAAGGGATGACTCTCAGACATTCTTACTTTGAAATCATAAAGTAGTTGTTTTGAAATTTTTGTTATGGAAGTTGATTACTAAGGGTGAATCTTTCTCAGGGTTGGTATAGGTATGGTTTTCAAGATTTAGCTATAACAAGTAGGCTGTCAGATACCATGGAAAGATTTTACTGGGGATAAAAATGCTAATAATATATGTATTGGACAAAATTGTATTTTTATATGGGACCATGGACAGTTTTTCTTAGCGTCACCCCCATATTTGGCAGGGGTGGGGACTTTTCATTTTTGTTTTAAATTGTGGTGAAATATGCATAAAATACATCATCTTAACCATTTTCAGTATACAGTTCAGTAGTACTAAGTATTCATTGTGTGCAACCATCACTACCATTCATCTCCAGAGCTCTTCACCTTGCAAACTTGAAACTCTGTACTCATTAAACACTAACTCCCCATTTCCCTCCTGCTTCAGCCCATGGCATGCACCATTCTACCTTCGGTCTCTATGAATCTGAGTACTCTAGGTCAGGTGTCCCCAACCCCAAGCCATGGACCAATACTGGCCCATGGCCTGTTAGGAACCAGGCCGCACAGCAGGAGGTGAGCAACAAGTAAGCAAGCGAAGCTTCATCTGTATTTACAGCTGCTCCCCATCACTGGCATTACAGCCTGAACTCCACCTCCTGTCAGATCAGCTCCTGCATTAGATTCTCATAGGATCGAAAACCCTATTGTGAACTGTGCATGTAAGGGATCTGGGCTGCACGCTACTTATGAGACTCTAATGCCTGATGATCTGTCACTGTCTCCCGTCACCCCCAGATGGGACTATGTAGTTGCAGGAAAACAAGCTAGGGGCTCCCACTGATTGTACATTATGATGAGTTATATAATTAGTTCATTACATATTACAATATGATAATAATAGAAATAAAGTGCATAATAAATGTAATGTGCTTGAATCATGCCAAAACCATCCTGCCCACCCCCTGGTCCATGGAAACATTGTCTTCCACAAAACCAGTTCCTGGTGCCAAAAAGTTTGGGGACTGCTGCTCTAGGTACCAGATGTAATTGGAATCATATGGTATTTGTCTTTTTGTGACTGGTTTATTTCACTTAGCATAAAGTCCTTGAGGTGTATCAATGTAGCATGTTTCAGAAGTTTCTTCCTTTTAAGCTGAATAATATTTCAAGTATATTCCACATTTTTTCTATTCATTCCGCAGTTCATGGACACTTGGGTGTCTTCCTTCTTTTGGCTGTTGTAATACTGCTATGAACATGGGTGTACAAATACCACTTGGATACCCTGCTTTCAATTCTTTTGAGTATACACCCAAAAGCAGACTTGCTGCATCATATGATACTTCTGTGTAATTTCTTGAGGAACTACCATACCATTTTCCATGGTGGGTCTACACACCATTTTATATTCCTAGCAACAGTACACAGGGTGCACTTTTATACATTCTTGTGGACACTTATTTTTTACTTACTAGTAGCCATTCTGTTGGGTGTGAGGTGAGATCCCATTGTAGTTTTGATACGCATTTTCCTAGTACTGAGCATATTGTATTTGCTTGTTGGCCATTTATTTGTGTATCTGTTTTGGAGAAATCCCTATTCAAGACCTAGGCCCATTTTTTTCTGTTTTGTTGTCATTGTTGAGCACCCCCAGATGTTTTAAGATTCCTGCTTGAAGCAATAACTGTATCTAAGTGCTTTCCCATTATGTTTTTTTTTTTAGGTTACACCTGCACAGCAGCCTTTCAAATAATTGCACATTCACAAGGAAGGGTGTGAAAAGAATGCTAGGAGACCATTAAAAATATTAATTAGTGTGTATCAGTGAAGGATCGGCAGACGTTTTAAAAATTATTATGAGAAGGGGTTTTAATCTTTTATCTATACCATCTTTGTTTCTAATATTTAGTTGTCTAATCTGAAAACCAATCCTGAGTGTATCAGTGTTGTGGTGTAATTTTCTTTCAATGCTAAGAAGTTCTTCAGACCACTAGTTTCTCCTTTCCTAAACTACCTGAGTGTATTAAATGGTACCTCGCTAGGCGAAAGATAATTTAACTCTTAATAATAAATAGTCACCTCGTCTCAACTTTTATTTGGATATCACTAAAAAAAATTATAAAGTATTAATTAAAGAATGAATGTCTTCTATTTCATTCAACATAAAAGAATAACAATAGCCTCATATAAATGTGACAGGGAGCACTATTTAGTTCTTAGCGTTCAGCCTATGAGTCAGCCCTACATGTTCTAACCTGGGAATGTAAGTAACACTGTTATTTCTGCTTTGTATAGTAAAACTGTTAGTACTATGTATTACTAAAAAGCTTTTAAAAGTAGTTCTGCTTATACGGAAAAGGTTTAGACATACTAAATGTCAGATACACAGTCAAGATGATAAATTTAATAGAATATCTATTTATATATGGTATTGTGCCAGACCTCTTGATGAGGATACAAAGATAAAAAATACAAGGTCAGCCCTGTTGCTGAAGGGCTAGTGAGTACTGCTAAGATTTGTATAAAACTTTAGACTACTGTCAGAAAAGATTATAACATGATTAGTTGTAAGATAACATATATAGCAGCCATGTGAAATAAATTTCATTTTTGCTGACTGAGAGCTTGATTGAAGTAGTAATTCACAGGTCCTCAATTCATCCCACCACACTAGTTAGCTCCTTATTCATGTTGTCTTACAATCAAGAAACTTTGAGAATAGGGATTTGACACAAATATAAATTCACTAAGATATTTTTAAGTAAGGGCAAAATGAAAATTTTCTCCTAAATACAAATTCAAATTCTCTTTTTTCTCTTGAAGTTTCATTAATTTTAGAAAAGATGATATAATTATTCTGAAAATAAGTGTTTGGGTCCCACTGTCAGGTATATAGTACAGCTGTCATTAAATCTGTAGAGAACAAATATTCTCCTTATTGGTAGTGGTTCTCAAACTCTGTTGCTTTTAAAAATCCTGATGTCCATTGTTACTAACCAGTAAGACTTTTAAAACACATTATTGGGAAAATGAGACAGGAATTTAGTAAATTGGTGATGTATTGCAGCTTTCTCTTTGATGCATATATTGTTTGTTTAGTACATTTTAGTACATTTGATATAATGGTTTTCAAATATCAGCATACATCAAATCATGTAGAGAGTTAACTAAAACACACTTTCCTGGGCCCCACGACTAAAGTTTCAGCTGAGTAGGTCTGCTGGGGAACCACAGAATTTGCATGTATAACATGTCCCAGGGGCTCCTTCAAGGGTCCAAGGAGCTTGAGAAATCTTAGATAATGACTTTTTATAACTACAATTATACATTATACAATTGTATAAATATATACAATTATACAAAGTTTGAAGTATACATATTTTCTTTTTTCCTCAGGTTTAAAGTTTAATAGGTATTTACAAGCCACTGACCTAGATGACCTATAATAAGTCATTCAGCTTCTCGATATCTCCATAATTAAAAGTTTTCATCAAGTGTAATGACATCTAAAAATATAATGTAGGAAATAAACTTTTGCTGTTGTTACTAATCATTGTCGTCATCACTCTTGTTAATATCTGTTCAAGGTACATCATTTTCCTGGGGGTAAAGAGAACCATCAAATTATTTCTAATTTTTAATCCCTACTATGTAGAAATGTACAAATGAATAATTAGCAGTGGCCCCTCTGAATTTGAAATACCATTTTAATTTTTTGTGTGGTAAATGTGAAACTTTCAAGTATAGTCATGCATAGCTTAATAGGGAGAATAAATTCTGCAAAATGCATTGTTAGGCTGTTTCATCTGCAAACATCATAGATTGTACTTACACAAACTTAGAGGGTATAGCCTACTTCACACATAGGTGAGATGGTATAGCCTGGGGGTCCCCAACTCCCTGGACCATATTGGTCCCTGGCCTGGTAGGAAAGGGGCCACACAGCAGGAGATGAGCTGCAGGTGAACAAGCAAAGCTTCATCTGTATTTACAGCCACATCCCAGCACTCAGATTATGGCCTGAGCTCCACCTCCTGTCAGATGAGTGACAGCATTAGATTCTCATAGGAGTACAAACCCTATTGTGAACTGCACAGCACTGCCAGGGATTTAGGCTGTGTGCTTCTTATGAGAACCTAATGCCTGTTGATCTGTCACTGTCTCCCCTGGATGGGACTGTCTAGTTGCAGGAAAACAAGCTTAGGGCTCCCACAATTCTACATTATAGTGAGTTGTATAATTATTTCATTATATATTACAGTGTAATAACAATAGAAATAAAGTGCACAATAAATACAATGTGCTTGAATCATTCCAAAACTATCCCCCACCCCCAGTCTGTGAAAATAAAATTGTCTTCCACAAAACTAGTCACTGGTGCCAAAAAGGTTGGGGACTGCTGCTTTAGCCTATTATTGCTCTTAGTCTACAAACCTATACAGCATGTTACTGTGCTGAATGCTGTAGGCAGTTATAACACAATGGTAAGTATTTGCATATGTAAAGATAACTAAACCTAGAAAAGGTACAGTGAAAATAGGGTATAAAACATTTTTAGATGTTAGCATGCTTACCATGAATGTAACTGGTATAACTAGAAGTTACTCTGGCTAAGTCTTGAGTGAATGTGAAGGCCTAGGACATTACTGTGCACTATTGTAGATTTTATAAACATGGCATGCTTAGCCTATACTAAATTTGTCTTTTGTTTTGTTTTGTTGTTTTGTTGTTTTGTTTTGTTTTGTTTTGTTGGAATCTCGCTTTGTTGCCCAGGCTGGAGTGCAGTGGCGATCTCGGCTCACTGCAACCTCTGTCTCCCAGGTTCAAGCGATTCTCCTGCCTCAGCCTCCAAGTAACTGGGATTACAGGCCATGATGCCCGGCTAATTTTTATATTTCAGTAGAGATGGGGTTTCACCATGTTGCCCAGGCTGTTCTTGAACTCCTAGAATCAAGTGATCAACCTCTCTCAGCCTCCCAAAGTGCTAGAGCTTTCCTTTTTTTTTTTTTTTTTTTTTAGTTTTTTGACCCTTTTGTAATAACACTTAGCTTAAAACACAAAGAAATTGTACAGTTATACAAAAATATTTTTTAATTCTTTTACTTTTTAAACCTTTTGTTAAAAACTAAGACACAAACACCCACATTAGCCTAGCCCTACACTAGGTCAGGATCATCAACATCACTGTGTTCCATCTCCACATCTTGTCCCACTGGAAGGTCTTCAGGGGCAATAACACCCATGGAGCTGTCCATCTCCTATGATGACAACACCTTCTTCTGGATACCTACTGAATGGCCTACCTGAGGCTGTTTTACAGTAAACTGTTTGTTTTTATAAGTAGATAAAATATACCCTAAAAGAATGATTAAAAGTATAGTATACTAAATACATAAATCAGTAACGTAGTCATTTATCATTATGAAGTATTATGTACTGTACATAATTGTATGTACTACACTTGTATACACTGGCAACACAGTAGTTTTGTTTACCCGTGCATCACCACAAACATGTGAGTAATGCCTTACACTACGACATCATGACAGCTGAGATGGCACTAGGCCATAGGAATTTTTCAGTTCCATTATAATCTTATGGGACCACCATCTTTTTTGTGGTCCATTGCTGACTGAAATGTTGTTATACAGTGCGTGATGATAATTTGATGTGGCATTCTAATACACTGGTAAAGTTGGGAACTAATATTTGAGCTCAAGTTGCTCATCCTATAACTGTTTCAAGTAAATGTACAGAAAAGCTTAGACAGTTTTGTGGTAGATGGCTGAATAATTTTGCTATTTTCTTTATAAGATTTGTCTGCAACAGAACCAATATTTTGTTTTCTTAAAGTTCAGTCTGTAGTAACAGTCTGATTCTACTACCTACCAAAATATAATCTCTGAGCCCTACAAAAAGAAATTATACTACAGAGCTTATCATATCTCAGCTTTCCCTAATTTGAAATATGAAATTAATGGGGCAAACACACTGAAGTAAAGTCAGAGAAAATTATTTCGTCATTTAGTTCTCATGATGAAAAAACAAAAAAGATCCCCTTACATTTCTGGCAGTGGTGAGAAAAAGTAACCATTTCAAAATTTGACCAAGGCTTTCTCCATCTCCAGGGAACAGACTCTACTCGGGCCATGGCGTTTGCTTGGCTCCAAGTCCACAGCCTTTCTGTCTCAACCAAGTGAGTCTGTGCAACTCACAGACCAGTGACATAGAGCTTCTAAAAGACTGTTGATGAAAAAGCCAAACTCCATCCACTATTTAAAGATGTTTATTGTGAGCTGATATGAGTGACCATGGCCCAGGGAACATTCTCAGGAGGTCCTGAGAAAGTGTGGCCAAGTGGTCAGGTTACAGTTAGGTTTTATACATTTTAGGGAGATAGAAGTTATAGGTAAATACATAAAGAGATACATGTAAGGTATACATTGATTTGGCCTGGAAAGGCAAGACATCTCCAAGGGTAGGGGCTTACAGGTCATAGGTGGATTCAAAGATTCTGTGATTGGCATTTGGTTGAAAGAGTTAAGCTAAAAACTTTAAGTCAGTAGAAAGAAATGCTTAAGAGAAGGGGAGTTGTGGAAGCCAAGGTTCTTGTTATGTAGATAAACCTCTAGGTAAAAGGCTTCCTCGAGACTAGAAGGTATTTTCAGACCTTAAAAGATGCGTGCTTTCCCCTGAATTTTTGTAGTGTAAAAAACAGACGGAACACAAAGGAATTCTCTCAGTTTCTATGGGTTGGTAGCTTGGATGACATGTAAAGTCTTTTTGTAGCTGGAAGTATGGGAGATGAAAAGTAACATGTTACCATTCTTGTTGCTACCACCGTTGTGAACTTATTTAACACAAGCTAAGTGGCTGCAGAGCTCTTCTTTCCCTTTCTACATGGAGTTGATTTTTGCAGTGATTGGTTTATGGTCTCCAGTCTCTTGGGTTCTCACGCTCTGTGAAAACCTTGTGTTTTTTCGTAGCCCCGAGAATCACCCTTCACACAGCCTGTGCTTCTAACTGCAGCCCCCACAAGAGTTTGTAGGATTTCTGTGCTAGCGGGGAATGTGTTCTCATCTCACAGAGCCAGGTAGAAACTATACACAGATGGGTTCTGTTCTTTGGGATGAAAACAGGGCCTTTGGGGCTCCTAGTATTCCTGTTCAGTTGTAGACATAACACGCTTACTTTGTGGAGGGAAATGCTCTTCCGGTGCCCAGGTGCCCTTCCTGATATTCACCGAGGCCCGCAGGTCAGAACTGCAGTCTCACCTGTCGGCAGAATGCACTGCAATCTATCCCAACTACCCGAACTACCTAGCAACAAAATGAGACACATAAAACAAAAAGTCAGACTCTTAATCTCTTCTAGATCTGAGAAAAGCCTGGCTGCATAAATGGAGATTCTCTACAGATGTAACATTTCCTCCACAAAAGACAGCTTTGCATGGCCATTTCAATATATGTTAAAGAAATAAATTAATATTTTGGAGTTAAGTACTTTTATTTCCTTCAGGGTCTGCTATCTGTCATGTGATGCTATACCAGAGTCAGGCTGGAATCTAGTACCTTTTTGCCAGAGAGAATGTTTTGTCAGCCTTAGGATCTCTAGTTTGTTGTTGTTTTGTTTTGTTTTGTTTTGTTTTGTTTTGTTTTGTTTTGTTTTGAGACGCTGTCTTGCTCTGTCACCTCGGCTGGAGTGCAGTGGCACAATCTCGGCTCACTGCAACCTCTGCCTCCTGGGTGAAAGCGATTCTCCTGCCTCAGCTTCCCAAGTAACTGGGATTATAGGTGTGCACCACCACACCCAGCTAATTTTTGTATTTTTAGTAGAGACTTGGTTTTACCATATTGGCCAGGCTGCTCTTGAACTCCTCATCTCAAGTGATCCACCCTCCTTGGCCTCCCAAAGTGCTGGGATTACAGCGATGAGCCACTGTGGCGCCTGGCCTGGATCTCTATTTTAATGTTAATGCTGATCAGTTGTGCCTAAACTCCAAAAGGGAGGGTGTACAGCAAAGCATTTGCAACCTCATTTCCCATCTTGAATGGGAATTCAGTTTTCAGGTTTCTTGCGGCCCAGGGGAGCTCAGTTCAGTTGGTTAGGGGGCTTGGGATTTTATTTTTGGTTTTCAAGATTGATTATTCTAAAATCATAAAATTTTATATAATGTTTCCTCCCTCCCCAGGACTTTACCACCACACCACCAGGGCTCAATATAATAGTGGGGCATTATAAGTGAACAAACTGCAAGAGCAGAAAATAAGGAAAATTAGAATACCAGAAGGAGAAGAGAGAACAGAGCAAAAGAAATAGATGAAGTAATTAATAGCCAAGAATTTTCTAAAAGTAATGATACACACCAAACCACAGGTTTGGGAAGCTCAGACAACACCATGCAGGATAAATACCAAAAAAAAAAAAATCTACATTTATGCACATCATTGTCAAACTGCTGAAAAGCAAAGACAAAGAAAAATCTTAAAATAAGCCAGAGGAAAAAAATACTATAGCAGAACAAGGTTAGAATTACAGCCACCTTCTTGTCAGAAAGAATGCAGGTAAGAGGAAAAATGCAGTGAAATATTTAAAGTGTTGTAACACCAAAGGAAAAAACCACCAGCCTAGAATTCTGTATCCAGCAAAATTATCTTTTTAAAGTGTGGGAGAAATACACTCATAAGTGGGAGTTGAACGCTGAGAACACATGGACACAGAGAGGGGGACAGCACACACCAGGGCCTATTGGGGGGTGGAGGGCCAGGAGAGGGAACTTAGAGGATGGGTCAGGGTCAATAGGTGCAGCAAACCACCATGGCACATGTATACCTATATAGCAAACCTGCACGTTCTGCACATGTATCCCATTTTGGATTTTTTTTAGAAGAAATAGAAACCAAAAAAAAAACAAAAGAAAGTGAGGGAGAAATAAAGGCTATCAGACAAACAAAAGCTGAGGGAATTAATATTAATTAATTCAAGAAATAGTAAAAGAAGTTATTCAAGGAGAAGGAATATGGTAAGTCAGAAACGTATCTGCATAAGGAAGAGCATCAGAGAAGGAATACATGGATGTAAAATAAGGTTTTTTATTTTTCTTATCCTTTTTTTTTTTTACTTTTCAATTTTTTTTTAATTTTTATGGGTATATAGTAGATGTATATATTTATGGAGTACATGAGATATTTCAGTACAGGCATACACTGCCTAATAATTACATCAGGGTAAATGAGGTATCCATTACCTCAAGCATTTACCATTTGTTTGTGTTACAAACATGTCTGTAATACTCTTTTAGTTACTATAATGTATAATAAGTTATTGTTGACTGTAGTCACCCTGTTGTGCTATCAAATACTAGACCTTATTCATTCTACCTATTATTTTATACCCATTAACCATCCCACCTCTCCCCCAACACCCCTCACAATTACCCTTCCCAGCCTCTATCTATTCAGCTCTTTTGTCTATTTTTTTCTTATTTTTAAATTATATATTTTTTAAATTGATGTATTTTACTTTAGGTGCATACTATATCTGGTACTTCTCCCCATGTTATCCCTCCCCACCCTCCCCTCCCTTCCCACCCACTGCTGTCTCTCCCCTACCCACCCCAACTGCCTCCAGTGTGTGATGTTCTTCTCCCTGAGTCCATGTGTTCTCGTTGTTCAACACCCACCTATGAGTGAGAACATATGGTGTTGGGCTTTCTGTTCTTGTGTCAGTTTGCTGAGAATGATGGTTTCCAGATTCATCCAAGTCCCTACAAAGAACACAAACTCAACGTTTTTTATGGCTGCGTAGTGTTCCATGGTGTATATGTACCACATATTCTTTGTCCAGTCTATCATCGATGGGCATTTGGGTTGGTTCCAGATCTTTGCTATTGTACACAGGGCTGCAATTAACATACATGTGCATGTGTCTCTATAGTAGAAGAATTTATAGTTATTTGGGTATATACCCAGTAATGGGCTTGCTGGGTCAAATGGAATTTCTATTTCTAGGTCCTTGAGAAATCACCACACTGTCTTCCACAATGGTTGAACTAATTTACACTCCCACCAGCTGTGTAAGAGTGTTCCTATTTCTCTTCATCCTCTCCAGCATCTGTTGTCTCCAGATTTTTTAATAATTGCCATTCTAACTGGCATGAGATGATATCTCAGTGTGGTTTTTGTTTGCATTTCTCTAATGACCAGTGATGATGAGCATTTTTTCATATGTTTGTTGGCCTCATCATTGTCTTCTTTTGAAAAGTGTCTGTTCATATCCTTCACCCACTTTTGAATGGGGTTGTTTGTTTTTTTCTTATATATCTGTTTTAGTTCCTTGTAGATTCTAGATATTAGCCCTTTGTCAGATGGGTAGATTGCAAAAATTTTTTCCCACTCTGTTGGTTGCCAGTTTGCTCTAATGATGGTTTCTTTTGCTGTACAGAGCTCTGGAGTTTAATTAGATCCCATTTGTCTATCTTGGCTTTTATTGCCATAGCTTTTGGTGTTTTAGTCATAAAAGTTCTTGCCTATGCCTATGTCCTGAATGGTTTTGCCTACATTTTCTTCTAGTGTTTTTATGGTGTTAGGTTTTATGTTTAAATCTTCGATCCATCTAGACTTAATTTTAGTGTAAGGTGACAGGTAGGGGTCCAGTTTCTGTTTTCTGCACATGGCTAGCCAGTTTTCCCAACATCATTTATTAAACATGGAGTCCTTTCCCCATTGCTTGTTTTTGCCGGGTTTGTCAAAGATCAGATGGTTGTAGATGTGTGGTGTTTCTTCCGGGGTCTCTGTTCTGTTCATTGGTCTATGTCTCTGTTTTTGTACCAGTACTATGCTGTTTTGATTACTGTAGCCTTGTAGTATACTTTGAAGTCCGACAGTGTGATGCTTCCGGCTTTGTTCTTTTTGCTTAGGATTGTCTTGGCTATGCAGGGCCTTTTGTAATTCCATATGAAGTTTAAAGTGGTTTTTTCCAGTTCCGTGAAGAAGGTCATAGGTAGCTTGATAGGGATAGCATTGAATCTATAGATTACTTGGGCAGTATGGCCATTTTCATGATATTGATTCTTCCTAATCATGAACATG
>CAUYQU010015798.1:0-16243 GCA_963574635.1 Cheracebus regulus | reverse complement strand
TTTTCGGTCTATTAGTAATCATTTTATAATTTGGGAGCTCTAGTGTTTGGTGCATATATGTTTAGGATTGTGATATTTTCCTGTTGGAAACAGCCTTTTACCATTATATATGGTCTTTTCTATATGTCCCTGTTTGTCCTTTTAACTGCTCTTGCTTTAAAGTTTGTTTTGTCTGATATAAGAATAGTTACCTCTGCTTGCTTTTGGTGTCCATTTGAAATGCATTTTTCCACCCCTTTAAGTTTATGTGAGTTCTTATGTGTTTGGTGAGTCTCTTGAAGGCAACAGATGGTTGGTGAGTTCTTATGCATTCTGCAGTTTTGTGTATTTTAAGTGGACCATTTGGGCTATTTACATTCAATATTAGTATTGAAATGTGAGGTACCATTGCTTTCATCATGCTCTTTGTTGCCTTTGTGCTTTGGTTTTGTTGCCTTTGTGCTTTGGTTTTGTTTTCTATTTTTGCTTTTTAACTTATATTTTGTTTTATAGGTCCTCTGTGATTTATTCCTTAAAGAAGTTTTGTTTTGATGTGTTTCCAGGATTTGTTTCAAGATTTAGAGCTCTTTTCAGCATTTCTTGTTATGGTGGTTCAGTAATGGTGTGTTCTCTCAGCATTTGTTTGTCTGAAAATGACTGTATCTTTCTTTCATATATAATGCTTAGTTTGGCTGGATACAAAATTCTTGGCTGATAATTGTTTTGTTTGAGAAGGCTGAAAATAGGGCCCCAATCCCTTCTAGCTTGTAGGGTTTCTGCTGAGAAATCTGCTGTTAATCTGATAGGTTTTCCTTGATAGGTTACCTGGTGCTTCTGTCTCACATCTCTTAAGATTCTTTCTTTCATCTTAACTTTGGATAACCTGGTGACAATGTGCCTAGGCAAAGATCCTTTTGCAATGAATTTCCCAGGTGTTCTTTGTGGTTCTTCCATTTGCATGTCTAGGTATCTCATAAGGCTAGTGAAGTTTTCTTTTATTATTCCCCCAAATACGATTTCCAGGCTTTTACAATTCTCTTCTTCCTCAGGTATACTGATTATTCTTGGTTTGGTCATTTAACATAATCCCAGACTTCTTGGAGGCTTTGTTCATATTTTCTTATTCTTTCTTCTTTGTCTTTGTTGGATTGGGTTAATTTGAAGACCTGACTTCGAGCTCTGAATTTCTTTTTTCTACTTGTTCTATTCTATTGCTGAGACTTTATAAAGCATTTTGCATTTTTAAAAGCATGTCCAGTTTCCTGAAGTTTTGATTGTCTTTTCTTTAAGCTGTCTATTTCCATGAATATTTCTCTCTTCACTTCTTTTATCATTTTTTGGAATATTTTGCCCTGGGCTTCACCTTTCTCTGATTCCTCCCTGATTAGCTTAATAACTAACTTCCTGAATTCTTTTCCAGGTAAATCAGGGATTTCTTCTTAGTTTGGATCCATTGATAGTGAACTAGTGTGATTTAGGGGAGTGTTGAAGAGTCTTGTTTTTTCATATTAGCAGGGTAAGTTTTCTGGTTCTTTCTCATTTGGGTAGGCTCTGTCAGAGGGAAGATCTAGGGCTGAAGGCTATTGCTCAGATTCTTTTGTCCCATGGGTGTTCCCTTGATGTAACGCTCTCCACATTTTCCTATGGATGTGGCTTCTTGCGAGTCGAATTTCAGTGATTGTTGACTCTCTTCTGGGTCTAGCCACCCAGTGAGTCTACCAGTTCAGGACTGATACTGGGGGACTGTCTGCACAGAGTCCTGTGATGTGAACCATATATGGTCTCTCAGCCATGGATAGAAGCTGTTCTGGTGGACGTGGCAAAGGGTACAATAATCTGTGAAGGTCCTTAGCTTTGGTGGTTTAATGCTCTATTTTTGTGCCGGTTGGCCTCATGCCAACAGGTGGCACTTTCCAGAAAGCATCAGCTATCATAGGGTGGAGAGGGACCAGTGCCTCGTGGGTGGTGCGCTAGAACTCCCAAGATTAAATGCCCTTTGTCTTCCACTACCAGGTTGGATAGGGATGAACCACCAGGTGAGGGCAGACTAGGCATGTCTGACCTTTGGCAGGTCTTGCTGTGGCTGCTGTGGGAAGTGGGGGTGAGATTCCCAGGTCACTGTAGTTATGTACCTAGGAGGATTATGGCTGCCTCTGCTGAGTCATGCAAGTTGTCAGGAAAGTGGGAGAAAGCCAGTAGTCACAGGCTTCACCCAGCTCCCACACAAACTGAAGGGCTGTCACCATGTCTTTCCCTAACAGCCCTGAGTCTGTTTCCAGGTGGAGGGCTAGTTGGGCTTGAAAACTTGCCCAAGACTTTCTGCCTCCCAGGGCTTTAGTTCTTCCTCCACCTGTAAAGTCTGCATACCCAATTCATGCCCTCCCCTGAGTTCTGGCCAGGAGACTTCTGGCCCCATTCAAACTGTTGCAAAGTTCAGCTAGAGAATACCTTCTCCCTGTGGTTTTAACCCTTGCTCATCTGGCCACCTTCCCGTTGGGTCCCTGTGGTGCCAGGCAGGAATGGGCTGCTTAGGGACCCAGCGAGCACCCAGGGCCGTTATGCTGATTCTTCTACCCCTGTATTTCACTCGGCTCTCTAACTTGACTGAGCGCCAGGTAAAGTCAGAAACTTCTCCCACAAACAGACCTTCACCTTCTCCGGTGGGAATGTGTGTTCCAGAGAGAAGGTTCTCCCTTTTCCAATTCCACAGTTGGGGCACTCACAGTATTTGGGGTGCCTCCCAGGTCCTGTAGGAGTAGTCCACTTCTTTCAGAGGGTCTGTGGGTCCTCTCGGGATTGCTGGTTTGTTCTTCCAGTCAATCTGGACTAAACTTCACAGTGCAAGCCTCTGCATGTGTCTCTGCATGGAGCTGCAATCTAGTTGTGCCTCCTGTCCCCCATGATCCCCTGAATCCTCTCACTATATCTTAGATTCAAAGAAAGGCGAATTGAAGGAGCAGTTTCTCCTCTTCTGACTGAGGACTAACAGAAATATTGGTTGGAAAAAATAGATAAGTGAAGAAAGTGACAAAAGGACTGACTGAGGGAAATAAAATATCTAGCACTACATACTGAACTGGAACAATGAGCTAAAATCTTTTTTTTTCTTTATTTTAACAAAAGGGATACATGTGCAAAACACACAGGCTTGTTACATAGGTATATTTGCACCGGTGGTTTGCTGCACCTATTGACCCATCTTCTAAATTCCTTCCCCTAACCCCTTACCCCCAAATTGGCCTTGGTGTGTTTTGTTACCCTCTCTGTGTCCATGTGTTCTCAATGTTAAACTACACTTATGAGTGAGAACATGTGGTGTTTGGTTTTCTGTTCCTGTGTTAGTTTGCTGAGGATGGCTTCCAGTTGAAATCTTAAAGTGTTCCCCCATAGAAATGGAAATACTACCTTCCCAAACAAAAAGAGTAAAACATCATACAACACATTTCATAGACTTTAAGAAGAGCATAGCCCAAGTAAATACTGTGTTCATCTTCAGCTGAGTTCTCCCCATCCCTGCTAACAATTCTCTAGGCTACAATATATATATATATATATGGAGCATATGAAAGACTCAGTCTTCAAACTATAGTTGAAGAAGAGAAAGAGTCCTCAAATACAATGAGATACTATATCAGATTGAGTAAAAGACTTGGACGTAGCCCCCCATGCCTAAACAAGATGATAGAATTCACATGCCAACTAAGCAATGGAATTACATAAAAAGAAAAGAAATTTTTTTCCATGGGAAAAAAAACCTATTGTAGAAGAAAACAAAAATCCTCCCCTCCTGCAAAAATGAAGAAAAGTTTCCCTGCTATAGAACAACTTTATGTCACTAAGAATTTAACAAACAGGCATGCAAAGAGGAGATGATAAAACAACAGAATGAGACTTTGAAAAGGGATGAAGGATTGCTGATAGACAGATACATATTGGCCAGGTGCAATGACTCACGCCTGTAATCCCAACACTTCAGGAGGCAGAGATGGGAACATCACTTGAGCCCAGGAGTTGAAGACAAGCCTGGGCAACACGGGGAGACCTGTCTCTACAAAAAAAAAAATTACCCAAGCATGGTGGCACATACCTGTAGTCCCATTACTTGGGGAGCTGAGGTGAGAGAATTGTTTGAGCCCAGGAGGTCGAGGCTGTAGTGAACCACAGTCATTCCATTGCTCTGTAGCCTGGGTGACAGAGTGAGACCTTGTCTAAAAAAATAAATAAATAAATAATAAAAATTAAAAAATAGAAATAATTTTTAAAAGATATATATTAAGAATCATAGTTATTGAAGAATTAATAAATACATTTTAAAAATTATTGGAAGGCCGGGTGCAGTGGCTCATGACTGTAATTCCAGCACTTTGGGAGGCTGAGGTGGACAGATCAAGAGGTCAGGAGATCGAGACCATCCTGGCCAACATGGTGAAACCCTGTCTCTATTAAAAATAAAAAAAAAACTTAGCTGGTCATGGTGGGGCACATTTGTAGTCCCAGCTACTCAGGAGGCTGAGGCAGGAGAATTGCTTGAACACAGGATGCAGAGATTGCAGTGAGCTGAGATCTCAACACTGTACCATACAGGCTGGGCCACAGTGTGAGACTCCGTTTCAAAAAAAAGAAAAAAAAAGAAAAAATTTATTGGATAACATAGTCATAGCAGGGGATCAATTAATATCACAGAGGAATGGCTTGAGAAAAATTTTAGTGAAAACAGATAAGATGTAATTAATAAAAAGAAGCAAATAGGGACAAAGGATACACAAGGACAATCCAACCTGATGATGATTGGTATCCATGAAGTCAAGAAGTCAACAAATGGAGTGGGAGTGGGAAAACTAATAATAGTCTTAAAAATGTTTTGTTGAAATGAGCAATAGTAACAAAATACAAATCTGGAAGCTAAATGAATAAATGAGCTTTTAGGAAGATTTAGTATAGAGTGCTCAATATCAAGATACATCTTAAGAATTTTAAGGATAAATACGAATCTTGCATGCATTCAAGAAGAAAAAGCAAGTTTAATGCCAAGGGAGAAAATGACAAGTTGGTCTCAGACTTATCTAATGTAACACATAATAACAGGCTAAGTCTGCAATAATGTAAGTTAAAAAAAAGTATTATCCAATAATGTCATTCTGAGCAGAGCTACCAAACAAATATAAAGGAAAGAGTAAAACGCCTAAAGAACAGAGTACCCATGAGTCTTTCCTTGAATAACTATATGAAAATGAAATCTAGCAAAAATAAAGAACAGGAAATACTCATGAGCAGCAAATACAATTAAATATAGAAATAAGAAACTACTGCGGGGATTATGGTTACAGGCCACAATATTACTTTGGATACCTGAATCATCTAAAAACAATGACAAATAAAAGTGGAGACTTGTAAAGGTCTGTCTTTCATAACAGGGAGTCAATGGATACAGACTTAAAATACAGTTTTTAAAAAATTGATTACCACCTCTGGATAGTTTCTACACCTATATTTTTTTATGTCAGAAGAGTCTTCTAGGCAGTAATATATCTCCTGAAGAAAAATATATGAATTTCTGAAATGACTTCAATTACACTAGTGTTTTTCTTCTGAAACATTCTGGTAGAATTAAATCAAATGTTTTAATTAAAAATTGCACAGTCATATATAATACAAATATGCCTTTATATTAGTCATTCTCATGGCATATATGCATTAAAAGATTGTTGGAACAATATAAAACAAATTAATATAAAGATTTTGTCTTTAACCTATGCACTATTTACACCAGTGCTTCTCAAAAGTTATTGTGTATACATATTCCTGGGTTTGTTATTAAAATAAAGATTCTGATTCAGAGGGTGGGGGGTGGGTCTAGACCTCTGACGAGACCCCAGGTGATGCCAGTGCCATGCTGCAGATCCATGCACCACACTTTGAGCGGCCAAAGTTTAGAGACCACTTCTTTACTTTAAAGTGACGAGATTTCTCTGAGCCTAGCAGCCTTCATCACATTCGGTCTGAGGCCTCTTCCTACATCAAGGAAAAGCTACAGTGAAAGTGTAAATAGGGGCTCATCTGCGAGGGAAATGAATGTCACTCATGGTAGTTCTTCTCTGTTTCTGCTATCATCAAGCCTCAAATTGGTGCCTGTCTGTGCATGAAGAAGAAAAATAGAAAAGAATAAAAACAAAAGCATTTCCCTTTGGGCAGAAGTAATCCACTGTTCCAAGTATTATTTTCTGGCTACATAAACTGTTTCAGGCAGAACTCTGTCCACTAAGTGGAACTAAGTCTAGGCTGCAAACCTTTGCTTGCTCAGAACCTCCCGTATCAATGCATTCTCTTGACAAGTTCCTGAGCTTGCTTGCCTATCTCACCAGGACAGAGAAACGTGCATTTCTAAGTTATTTATTCATGGTATCAAGCCTATCGATAAGAGAAATTATGCCATATACTAAAATGTCATTTAGCCACTTTTGGAAAGAAAAGCCTTCATTTGTGACCATCTAAATGGGCTCTGCAATACCTGTATTAGAGATTATAGAAAAGAAAATGCCAATTTTCATTTTCCATTTAATTTTAGGTTAAAATTTTGCAGTAACTTGTCTTGGCTTGACAGAGCACCTGTTTAAGCAGCAAATGCTACCACATGTTTACCCTGGGTAATAGACAACAGATTAATAACAATCAAAAATACTTCACCACAAATGACAAGAGGCAGCTGCAACTTTTATAAGAAAAAAAATGTATCCTGATTTGTCTAGACTTTAAACAGCCACATGATTGGAAGTAGCAGTCCAGGTTAGAAGATCTGCTGTTTCATCAAATGCATTACCCGTTCTTTGGATGACATGGTATTTTAAACTGTTTTGTGGCAGAAAATATCATGCAGGTGGGAAACAATGGAGTTAAAAGGTGCTTTTACTCATTTTCCATTACGAATTCTATCCGGTGAAAGGTGTCACTTCTGCTCTTTCCTTTTAACATCATCTTGACTTTCTCATTTCCTCGGCTGCTTTGGTAGGTGTTTTGACACTTGATACTTTTAAAAGAAGCAAGAAAGTGGAAAGTTTTTCTATATATATATATCTCTCTGTTTTCTAATACTGTGAAAGAAAGAACTAGTGTAGAAAATCAGATGTTCTAATTACAGAATTTTCACATACGTGATTGTAATACATTTAAATAGGCGTACCACTAAATCTAGACCATGTACAACAAAACATTTCTTTGATTATCCAAAAGGCTCTTAATGCTACATGACAGATGTGTGAAAATACTGCTTAATAGTTCGGTCTAATGGATTAAATGCAACACGACGTTTTTACTGAGTGCCAAGACAATAATGGTACCCAGTTGCTAGATTGCTAAAGTAAAGTGAGTTACTGGCTCACAAAGGTATTATCTAACATCTGGATCATGCTGCTTCTCAAACATAGAAAAATCATTAGCTTAATGAGTTAGGGTTGCTTGACATCTTATATATATGGGCTCACACATTTAGGTAAATTGCCTCAAAGATCTGGAGAGGGTTTTCAGAGTATTTAAGTTCCTAGTGTTGCTGAGTAGAATCAGAAAATGGATTTGCATTCAATATATTGAAGAAGGTCTGATGTTGTGAAGTGGGTAGTTTTAAACAGTTTGACTTCATAGGTATCTTTTTAACCCTTTCTGTTCTACATTTCCACATAAGTATCACAGCACTTCTACACTCTCCCCTGCCTGGTATTTCTATTTTCCTCTGCAGTAACATTTCAGCAACAGTATCATTGATTTCAAAAATCAGGATTTTGTGGCTATTTAGTAAAAATAGCATTTTATAGCAGTTTTCATTAACAAAAATTTATGAACTCATAAAAAGGAAGTGAACTAACATGTACCAAGTGGTCGCTGTGTGTCTTTACTTGGGTAGGCATTTATATGCATTATATGCATAATCTCATTAGATATCCACCAAACATCTATAGAGTAGTTATTAACTCCACTTTTCTGATAAGAAAATGGAGCCTCTGAGAGTGCAAATTTGTCCCTGGTCACATAACTAGTTACCAATGGACTTAAAATATGAACCCATATTCATGTGATTCCAATACATATTTTAATTTCAATATACTCTGGCATATATAAGTTTATAAAGTATCATTTAACCTACACTAGCAATTTATTTTATTGGTTTACATCTATTCTTTTATCTAATTATAAAGGTGATATAACTCCCTGTTAGAAAACTTGGAAAACAGCGAATGCTACAAAATGCATGAACATTGTCTGTAATCCTATCACACATGGATAATAATAGATAATGTTGGATGGAATTGTCTATTTAACTTTTACAAATTTAGGTTTATAGTACATGTATCTTTTATAACCAGTATTTGCACTTAAAGTATTGTGACTATTTTCCATGTTAATAAATATGCTCTAAAACATTATTTTTATAGCTACATGTTATTCCATATTATGAAGACATCATAACTCAATATTCCCCCTCTTGTTGAATAGCCCTGTTGTTTCAAATTAAAATTATTCTTTTAAAAAAGAAGAAGGCATTGTGATACAATGAAAACAACTTGGCACTGGAAATATAGAATACTGAATTCTAGGTTTGTTATTTGCTAGCTCTGAAACATTTTTAAAAGGCATTTAACCTTTCTCATATTGGTTTTTATCTGCAAGATAAAAGAACTAGCCTAGATAACCCTTTACACACATCTTGGGTTCTATGACTCCAGGAATACTATATAGATTATTCTAAAACTGATGCTCAAACTAGAGTATTTATTGTATATGCAAAGATATAAGCAATGACTCAGGGAGTTACAGGGGAATGCTACAAATCCACATATTAGGTCAATGTGGCAGGTTTTCCTTCTGACAAGTCCAATTTATTCAAATTTAGTTGAAATGTTATTTTGACAGGTATCAATGTATTATGAAATAAAATACAATGTTTTAATAAATTTTACTCCTTAAAACAGAAAATTTCAAAATATTGAACTTTAACTCCCTAAGGTATATAATGATTTCTGTGTTATTAGACATGATGTGGTGGAATATTTTGAGTATTTGAACAGCCTTGATTAGAACAATTGAAACTGGTCCTAAAACACTATAGTTAACGTTAGTTACTAATCAGCTATTTCCATGTAAATAATGCAACTTATTGGCACAAATTTCCCTTGAAATGTCTTCTTTGAGATACTAGGGACAGCAAAATGTTTTTCTAGATTTAAACAAATACTAATCCCTTTCCTACTGTTTCACCTCAGATGGCTTTTTCCAAAAACATAAAAATAACATAGAATGGAAATTACCTCCTGAGCTCCCATTACAAACGTGAGCTTTAATACCATGAGCAAAAAGTGGCTTGAGAAGCATCTAGGCCTTTGTGACTCCTAAGCATTTTCCCTTCTGTTCTTTTCCTATTGTTGTTCGTTCTTCAGTCGATGGTTTGCTTGCCATCATCCCAGGAGTTACCTTCTTTCCTTAGTTTGGTACGTTACAGAAATTTTTGTTTTAATAAATTGAACACTTATGAAGTGCACATGATATATCTATTTTAAATTCTTTTTCTTAGTGTTAAGTATGTGTGTATGTGCAAGCCAATGTGCACACAGACACACATATTGCTAGACATGACACTCTTTTAGACTTCTCTCACATTTGAAAGGTTTGCAAAGCAATCTATGGGAGCTATTGGTGAAATGAGGATCACTGTCCAGCCAGTGAAGATGGGGTGAATCAGTTGAAAATTATTTGTGTGAGTAGTCAATCCATGAAAACCAGAACTTTCTGATAGTCTGAAGGAGTAAGAATTGGTCTAAAAGTGCAGTCAAGCAGCAGATCTAATGAAAATTCAAAGGGATCTTGAAGAAAGTAATATAATATACTATTTACATCCTTCAAGTATTGGCTTATTTTTTGGCAATCTATGATAATGGAAAAACAGTGCATTTCCACACATATATTCTTGCGTTTTTTCTTAACTGAACACCTATTGAGATTGAAATAATCCATTCAGTAATGAGAATATGAGTAATGAATGACACATAGTTCTTACCCTCAAGAATCTCAAAAATCTATTGGCCTAAAATGAAATTGTCTTCCTAAGGAAGACAATTTTTCTGAGGGAATTTTGTTTTGCTTTGTTTTGTTTTGTCTTTCAGAAGTAGCCCAACTCATAAAACCATTTGTCAATTTTCCAGAATCATGATGATATCAAGGCCAATATTTCCATTGATGATATGTTATATTTGTGTGGAGGTTTACAGTTCTTTTCCATACACAGTGTCCCATTCAACCTCACAGCAGGCATGAAATAGTAGATGAAGCTTTAGAGACAGCCAGATAAATAAAGTAATTTCTTTGAAGTCACATAATTAGACTGTAGAAGTCAGACGTTAAACCAGCTATTTCAAAGTATTGATCTAATGTTTTCACTTTCTCTTGTTGTGTATCAAATTCTTTGAAAATTGTTGTTTAATGTTAAATATTCTATAGAATCAAGAATTAGGTTAATGCAGAAAACACTTACGTATGGACAATCCCATTTCCAATGCATCAGCTTTTTCTAGTCTCAATTTTCCTAACACTCTGAGATTAGTAGAACAATGGGGTAATATTGGGCAGATAGGCAATGATAAATTGAAGGAGAAAAATCTTTAAGAAAATCTTTTACGTTTGGTAAGAAGCCTTCTTTAGAAGTTAATAATTTGAACATAAATACTTGGAGGTGCTCAAGCTTGTGCTGAAATTATTCCAAGGGAGGGAGAGGAGGCTACAAAATGTTTCTCGATGTAAACTGAGAAAATGGGTGAAGCTAGGTTAAGTGAGATCAAGGATTTGCCCGACAGAAAATTGGAATACACAGGCTTCTCTCTGAGTCACCATGATCAAAGACCCTGTCCTCATGTTAAATACAATCTAATAATAATAATTATTGATATGGGTGGGATCTGTATCCCCACCCAAATCTCATGTTGAAGTGTAATCCCTAGTGTGCGATGTGGGGCCTGGTGGGAGGTGAATGGATAATGGGGGTGGTTTCTGATGGTTTAGCATAATCCCCCTAGCACTCTTCGCCTGATAGAGTTCTTGTGCTGTCCGGTTGTTTAAAAGCACGTGACACCTCCCCCCACCTCTTCCTCCTAGTTCGGCCATGTAAGACAGGCTTGCTTCCCCTCACCTTCTGCTATGATTGTAAGCTTTCCGAGGCCTCCCCAGTAGTCAAGCAAATTGCCAGCATCATGCTTTCTGTGCAGCCTGCAGAACTGTGAGCCAGTTAAACATTTTTCTTTATAAATTACCTAGTCTATGGTATTTCTTTATAGCAATTTTAGAATGGACGAAGACACATGTAAAATAAATAGTAAATAGAGTACAGTAACACTTGCCTGCTAGTTTCACCTTGAGGAAGGATCAAGTAGAAATTTGTGCAAAGGATAAGGATTGCATCATAGAAATTGTAAGTAAAAAAGATTTCTGTGCTAATACATTTGTTGAAATATTCAGCCACTGGTTAGCTGGAGTTCCTCTTGTCCGTGTCAGTTAATGCAAAGAAGTTCAGTGTTTTAGGCATGCACATTGCTCTTCCTGTTTCTTCTCTGTGATGGCCAATGGGAGGAACCGTTGGATAGCTTGATAAATTTATCATGGGTTGTAGATCTGTGATGGAAACTACCTGAATGCATTTCCCACAAACACACTCAAAGGGTTAAGGGATTTAGAAAGGAGAGAGTTGACGAGGATACCTCAAAAGGAGCACTACTGCTACTCTGTATAAACATGCATGCCCCCTGCCTTTCCAGGCCACTTCTGTTTTTGTTCATTGGTTCATACTCAATAAGGAGAACCACTACAGAGTTGTTTAAATCACCTGCAGAATCTTCTGTGACATTGATTTTACCCTTTTTGTGAGCCAGAGTTCAGCAACAAAAACTTTTGCATGAAAGAATCAAAAAAAAAAAAATGCCAGAACTCAAAATGTCTCCTGGTCAATGCCCTATTTCCTTTAGCACAAAAGAGCAGCTTTGCCTTTGTCTCTTACCAGATACGTCCTTCAAATCAAAGTCATCTGTTCCATGAACTTCTAAGAGTTGGGCCAAGGGAACGTTTAACCAAGAAACCATTTCTCCAAATGTCAGTCAGAGTGTCTAGCATCTAGCTAAAACCTAAAAGCTCTCTGGAATTTTACACAGTGTGCACTTAAAATGTATGTTTATTTTATGCTTGCTAATTCAAAAATTATTGAATGTTCATTATTTAAAAATGTAAAATAAAAAGCAGAAAGAAAATGACAGTTATTCTTGATCACACCATACCTGTCATGTTATATTTCCTTGTCTTCTTCTATATACTGTTTGTTTTACAAACTTAGCATCTTATTCTATATATTTCTGTAGATAAGTGCTCTTTATATATTCTCAATTCATTTAATAGTGTGTTAAAATGTTAAGCTATCATAAAGTAGTGCCATTATTCATCAATTCTAAATTAATGTACTTCAATTTTTCTAATCTTAAATATAATATTTTAGATAGTATCTTCATATAACATTGTGCAAATCTTTGATTGCTACCTTAATTTTATTCTAGATAATTACAGAGACAAAGATCAGTGAATATTGTCAGAATTCTGATAGATTTTGCCATACTGAATTATAGAAAGTGCTCTCAAAGAAGCTGTGGCTAAGATCTGTCTTGTACTGTGTCAACAAAAAAAAAATTTCAAAAGGATGTCTGAAAAATATTGTGATTTTGAATTTTACTAGTGAAATTCATCTTTCTCTCTTCTCTCTCTTCCTCTCTCTCTCTTTCCCTCTCTCTCAACTCCCCTTTCTCTTTCTCTTTATCTCTTTTAAATGCAGCTCTCCTACAACAAAAAAATAATGTAAGTTCTGGAACACACCTAACCCCACAGCCTGCCCTACCCTATCCCATCTAGGACTCATCAGAGGGATTATTTCCAGTGCTCCTATACTCACTGCCTGATACCTCAGTACTTCTTAGGAGAGGTACATGTCAAAACTCAGTGACATTTTTCAATCTGATTACATCTAAAGCACACACAGCAGAAATTCCTCAACATTTGTTCCGTAGTATAGGTTTCAGTGTTGCAGATTTCCTCAGATTTTTTGTAATATTTTGTATATCTTCTCATTTGTACTACTTTTAGTATTTTCATACTTTTTATTGCACTTCCTTCCACCTGTAAACCTTCAAGTTTTTATGTTTTGATTTGAATAATTAGTACTTTCTTCTTAACCAAATATAAACTCACCTTCTCTTTAAGCCTCCTTCCATTAGCACCAGTGCTATAAAGAACTTCCCTGAGACTGGGCAATTTTCAAAGGAAAGAGGTTTAATCTACTCACAGTTCCACATAGCTGGGGAATTGTCGGGAAACTTACAGTCATGGTGGAAGGGGAAGCAGGCACCTTCTTCACCAGGCAATGGGAGAGAGAACATGTGAAGGAGAAACTGTCAGACACGTAAACCATCAGATCTCATAACAAGTCACTATCACAAGAACAGCATGGGGGAAACCAGCCCCATGATCCACTCATGATCCAGTCTCCCACCAGGTCCCTCCATGGACACGTGGGGCTTCTGGAGATTACAATTTGAGATGATATTTGGGTGGGGACACAGAGCCAAACTGTATTGCATCCTTTGCTTTTTTTTCTGGGATCTTCTTCTCAAAGGTACCTTCTATTCCAAATGTCTACTATAACCCAGTTTTATTTACAGCTGGCTGTGAATTAATCTCACAATGTGTCAGATGATAATCAATATACTAGTTGATAACCACTTATGCTGTTTTCTTTTGTTTAAATATTTTGAGAGAAATAAAGAAAAATAATAGCATTCTAAGATCCAAAGGGATAAATTTTAATGATAGATAATGGGGAAAATGCTTTGGATCAAAGAATCTTATTTACTGTTCTTTCAGATTCTGTTTCAAGTTGTTGCCTTTTGAAAAAAATTTGCCTTCAAATGTAAATCAGAATTTCAAATATACTGATTTTTTTAGGCTCTCATTTCCACATTTATTTCACTTTTTAAATTTTTATTGTTTTTACCAAAACGTAAAATTTTGTTTCTGCAAAATGGCTGGCACTCCAGCCATTTTAATTTCTCTGGTTGTTTTTAAGTTGTTAATAAGTTGACTAGCTAGAGAACAGGGCCTATTCTTACAAACTTTGTGTTACACTCAAGCTCATACCATTTTAAAACAGAAGGAATCGTAATGCTAGCTGATGAACCTCAAAAAATTGAAGTAGGTCCAGAGAAATTAGGCAGTTTGCAAGATGATTCAGATAACTGTTTTCTAACACTCAAGCCAAGCTTTCTACTATAATTATGCTATTTACTGTGTTGTTACTGTTGAAAACTTTACGTAAACTATATTCTAAAATAACTCTTCAAGACCATTTTATTTCATGTATATTATTATCACAGCCTCACATTAACATTTTCCTTCATAATCAGTTCCTCCTGAAAATACATCCAGTTCCTACAAAAAGAAATAGTTCCTAGTTAAGTTACAAACACACAGGTGCAAACCTCAGATGAGTAAAAAAGCTAGTGTGCTGCTGCTAAAATCATGCTCCTCACAGTTAACATTTTGTCTTAATCCTGGGGTGTGCACCTGCTTCTAAGGGATAGGCTTCCAGGAATTCAAAGGATTCTTTGTCTGAATCCACATTTTATTCAGCTTAATGAGCTTTTGCATATGCTAATTTTCAAGCATCATACCTCAAAGAGGTGTGAGAAAATATCTAGATATATAGATTTCAATAAAAAGAAAACATGAGACAATGAGTAAAAGTTCTAATAGTTCAGTAGTGTGGTATAAAATATAAAGGCACAATTGATTCTCCAGTGAACAGAGAGAATAGAGACATTCAAAACCAAGAATAACTTTCCTCTTGGGTTAAGATTTTTTCTTCATATAAATTCACAGCATTTTAGTCTTGGCAGGTTTTCCTGGGAATCAAAATGAAACATGATCATTGTCTTTTACAATAAATAACTCTTGTCCTCTGTGACTAACCAAGGAAATGACATCTTAAGCACAAGGATCACAAATGGAGGAAACTAAGCTGCCTAAAAGGAAAGATCTAGCAGTAACAAGCTAAAGCATGTAATCTCTGCAGACTCAATGCCCAAGCCTTCCCCTAAATAACAATGGGATTATCTGGGTCTTCAGAATTTTTGCAAGACAAGAGGGTATCCCAGTTCCAAGAAGGACTTAAAGATAAATTGACCTCTACTCCTCCAGGCCTGGGAGGCTGCCTGGTTCTCCTTGGTCATGGTTTCTGCCCTTCAGGAGCAGAAGTCAGGACAATCGTGATCTGACCTCACCCCATCTTTCATGCAGAGACAATGGTGATGAGTCTTTTTATAGGTAACTGTTTATGCTCAGGTCAGTTTACTTAATTTGAGAGATTCACTTAGGAGAATTAATTAAGTAAGCAAATATGCAAATCGGTAATTTGATTATCTTTACTTAGAACTGAGCTAAGTCTGACCAGTAATTGCAAATCTTGAAATACGACTAATTTTTCTTTTTCTGTCTATATCTATATCTATATATATAATTGCACTTCAGATTCTGGGATACATGTGCAAAACATGCAGGATTGTTGCATAGGTACATACATGGCAGTGTGGTTTGCTGCCTCCATCGCCCCATCACCTATATCTGGCATTTCTCCCCCTGTAATCCCTCCCCAACCTCCCTACTCCCCGCTGTCCCTCCCCTATTCCCCCACAACAGACCCCAGTGTGTGATGCTCCCCTCTCTGTGTCCATGTGTTCTCACTGTTCAACACTTGCCTATGAGCGAGAACTATGTGATGTTTTTCTGTTCTTGTGTCAGTTTGCTGAGAATGATGGTTTCCAGATTCATCCATGTCCCTACAAAGGACATGAACTCATTGTTTTTTATGGCTGCATATTATTCCAAGGTGTATGTGTGCCACATTTTCCCTATCCAGTCTATCATCAATGGGCATTTGGGTTGGTTCCAGGTCTTTGCTATTGTAAACAGTACTGCAATGAACATTCATGTGCATGTGTCTTTACAACAGAATGATTTATAATCCTTTGGATATATGCCCAGTAATGGGATTGCTGAGTCAAATGGAATTTCTATTTTTAGATCCTTGAGGAATAGCCACACTGTCTTCCACAATGGTTGAACTAATTTACACTCCCACCAACAGTGTAAAAGTGTTCCTATTTCTCCACATCCTCTCCAGCATCTGTTGTCTCCAGAT
>CAUYQU010015797.1:0-15990 GCA_963574635.1 Cheracebus regulus | reverse complement strand
ATTGTTAAACACAATTATTGGCATAAAAGAGGTTTTTAATACCCATTTTTAGACTGTATTCTAGCCTGGGCAATAAAACAAGAATCCCATTCTCTCTCCCTCTTTGTCTCCCTCTTTCTTTCTCTCTTTCATTCTTTTTTTCTTTCTTTTGCTGTTTCTTTCTTTCTCCTTTTCTCTCTTTTTCTGAAATCTCTTCCTCTTTCTTTCTCTTTCATTCTTTTTTTCTTTCTTTTGATGTTTCTTTCTTTCTCCTTTTCTCTCTTTTTCTAAAATCTCTTCCTCTTTCATTCTTTTATTCTAAAAAAAAAATTATTTTGTTCATGGGCACTTATTTTATACAGTTTTAACACATTTTAAGATGACAAGATAAACATATGCAAAGTATAATTTAAAGGGATTTGCATATTTTGTTTAATGTAAACAAATTCCACATGTAAAAATAAAAAAAAGAGTTGGGTTAATGACCAATGCTTTTTTAGCATTTTCTCTTTGTTCTTTTCAAAAACATTCAAATGTGTTAACCTTTATTTGATGATTGTCTATTGAAGTTTTTTTATATGTTAAATTTGTATTTTATTTTATGTGTAGGTTTGCTTTATAGGTAACTTCATGGCATGGGATTTGTTGTACAGATTATTTCATCACTCAGGTATTAAGCCCGGTACCAAATGGTAATTTTTCTGATCCTCTCCCTCCTCCCATTGTCCACTTTGAAGTATCCCCAGTATCTGTTGTTCTCCTTTGTGTCCATGATTTCTCATCATTTAACTCCCACTTTAAGTCAGAACATTTGGTATTAAAGTTTCTGTTCCTGTGTTAGTTTGCTAAGGATAATGGCCTTCAGTTCCATCTATGTTCCGTAGAAGACATGATCGTGTTCTTTTTATAGTTGAGTAGTATTCCATGGTATATATGTACCACATTTTCTTTATCTAATCTATCACTGATCGACCTTTAGGTTGACATCCATGTCTTTGCTATTGTGAACAGTGCTGCAGTGAACATTCATGTGCATGCATGTGTCTTTATGATAGAATGATTTGTATTCCTCTGGGAATATATCCAGTAATGGGATTACTGGGTTGAATGGGAGTTCTGTTTTTAGCTCTTTGAGGAATCGCCACACTGCTTTCCACAATGGTTGAACTAATTTACACTGTTACAGACAGTGTAAGTGTGCTCTTTTCTCTGCAACCTCACAAGCATCTGTTATTTTTTGACTCTTTAATAATAACCATTCTGACTGATGTGCCATAGTGTCCTATTATGGTTTTGATTTGCATTTCTTTAATGATCAGTGATATTAAGCTTTTATACGTATGCTTGTTGGCCACATTTAGGTCTTCTTTTGAGAAGTGTTCATGTCCTTTGCTTACATTTTAATGGGGTGTTTTTTTCGTGTAAATTTGTGTATGTTTTTACAGATGCCAGGAATTATACCGTTGTCAGATGCATAGTTTCCAAAAATTTTTTCCCATTTTGTAGGTTGTCTGTTTATTCTGTTGATAGTTTCTTTTGCTGTGTAGAAGCTCATTAGTTTAATTAGGTCCTATTTGTCAATTTTTGCTCTTTTCAAGAGCAATCTTGAAATTTTCAACAGCAATCATGATGGCATCTTCATCATGAAAATTTTGCCTGCTCCTATGTCCAGAATGATATTGTCTAAGGTTTTTATCATTGTGGGTTTTAGATTTAAGTCTTCTATCTTGAGTTGATTTCTGTACATGGGGTAAAGAAGGGGTCCAGCTTCAATCTTTTGCATATAGCTAGCCAGTTATCCCAGTAACATTTATTGAATAGGGCATCCTTTCCCCATTGCTGGTTTTCGTCAGCTTTGTCAAAGATCATTATAGGTATGCACCCTTATTTCTGAGCTCTCTATTCTGTTTTGTTGGTTTATGTATTTGTTTTTGTACAAGTAACATACTGTTTTGATTATTGTCACCCTGTAGAACAGTTTGAAGTTGGGTTAATGTGATGGCTCCAGCTTTGTTCTTTTTGCTTAGTATTGCCTTGGCTATTTGGGCTCTGTTTTTGGTTTCATATGAATTTAAAAATAGTTTTTTTCTACTTCTGTGAAGAATGTCATTCATAGTTTGATAGGAATAACATTAAGTCTATAAATTACTTTGGGCAGTGACCATTTTGATTATATTGATCCTTTCTATCCGTGAGTAAGGAATGTTTTCCATTTATTTGTGTCTTCTCTGATTTTTCTGAGCAGTATTTTTTCCTGTTTAGAACTTGTCTCTCTATTCAAAAACAATTTATTAGTTAATTCAGTTTAACATAAGTCTAAAGTTTTAAGGTTGACTACAGATTTGGAAATTATGAGTTAAGTTGATATGCTAAATTTTATGACATATTAATAGCATTATGAGAATATGCAATATTAACAAGATATCAATTATTTGATTTTATTTAGTCAAACACCATTTAATACACATTTATAAACTAAATTATTGAGAGAAATAATAATTTAATATATTCATAGAATTAATGAAGGAAAAATGTAAAGTTTAAAATATGAAAAGCTAAACCCATATCATGTCTTAATGAAACTATTATACTCACATTACTTTTTCTAGTAACAATACTAAGGAGATGACTGAAATTGTTTTTAAGCTTAATCACTCTAATTTGTCTAAATAACAATCTATACTGCATGAACATTAAAAATATAAATTTACTTTTGTATTTACATATCAGAAAAATATATTAAGGTTCATATATTCATATCAAAAGGTTTATATGCCTGGCTTTCCTTTTTACTGTTATCCAAACTCATAAGTAAGCTTTTTCTTCTGATTTACAGTTTTGGCAAGGAAAAAACATATGACATTAGAGCAATTTGTTTTTGTTTTGGAAAATTCTTTATTGTTTACAAGAGCTACATATTCCTAGTGTGTGTACATAGTGACAAAAAGATTATTTTTTGATCAATTAATTTCTAAAATTACCCAAGAGACAAAACAAAACAAAAGAGTAGGAGAGGAAAGGAGAAAAAGGTGAGGCAGCAGTTTGAGACAGATATTAAAGGATTAATGCAGATGGCAAATTGTCGTGTCTTCTTCAAGGAGAGGAGATGGCTTAGATTCTTGAAAACTCATTTTGACACACATACACATGTGTGCAACCATTCATATATACACACAACAGAGAGAAGGAGGGATTGAAAATCATCATAGCTGATTTGAACAGAGAGGAGGTGTATAGGGCAAGTAAGTCCATCCCAAGTACTGAAGATTTAACTCGGTTTTTTACAATTTCATCAAGTTGTATGCTTTTTTCTTTTCTTATCTTTTCTTTTTTTTTGAGACGAGTCTCACTCTTTTGCCCAGGCTGGAGTGCTGTTGTGTGATCTCGGCTCACTGCAACCTTCCCCTCCTGGGTTCAAGTGCTTCTCATGCCTCAGCCTCCCAAGTAGCTGGGACTACAGTTGTGAGACTTCACCTGGCTAATTTTTGTATTTTTAGTAGAGATGGGGTTTCACCATCTTTGACCGGGCTGGTCTTGAACTCCTGACCTCAGGTGATCCACCCACTTGGACTCCCAAAGTGCTGGGATTACAGGTGTGAGCCACTGCAACTGGCCAAGTTATATGCTTTGTGTTAATCCATCTTTGAGATATGGTCATGAAAGAAGAAGCGTTTATTCTGTCAAAGAAAGAACTCTCACTTTGAGATAGAGGAATCAGACAATCACTCTATAAGGCTTTCTTTCTATTTTAATGTCTTTTTCAAATGAACATTATTGTTCATGGTAAAAATTTCCCAAAGTAACCACTGAAATTTTAGCTCATCCTTGGTGTAATTACTTTACAGAGATATGCACATGAGTTAACATGTGAAAAAAGATCCCTTAGAGATGGTAAAAGTCAGAAAGAGGTAGTTCTACATAGTGTCTTTAGAATATGGTCAAAGATAAGTTTTCAACAGCTGGGGGCCTAATGCGATTTGGCTCTGTGCCCTCACCCAAATCTCATCTTGTAGCTCCAATAATTCCCATGCATTGTGGGAATGAGACCCTTGCTGGTCCCATTATAGTGAATGGGTCTCATGAGATCTGATGGTTTTAAAAACAGGAGCCTTCCTGAACAAGCTCTCTCTTAGCCTGTTCTCATCCACATAAGATGTGACTTTCTCCTCCTTGCCTTCTGCCATGATCGTGAGGCCTCCTCAGCCACGTGGAACCTCTTTCTTTGTTAATTCCCCAGTCTCGTGTTTTCATGCTCTTTATCTGCAGCATGAAAACAGACTTACATAGGGCCCAAAGAACCCTCTGGCTCAGGTCAGATAAAACTAAATAAAGCATTTCTAGGGACACAAAGACAAGCTGCAGGAAAATCTTTAAATGTTTACTTTAAATCAAGTTATTAAGGTATAATTCGTGATAGTAAAGTATTAATACATCCACTCAGAGCATATGTATAATGTTTTAGAAAACTGACCCAATGCAAATTATGACCAAAGAATGCCACTGTGATATGATCTTTTAAATTCTTCAGTACTTGGGATGGACTTACTTGGCCTATGCACCTCCTCTCACTATAGGCTTCCTCTTAAAGAATCATAACAGAAAGACAGAGATGATCCAAAATGTGGTGATATGGTTAGGCTTTGTGTCCCCACCCAAATCTCATCTTGAATTGTAATCCTTACATGTAGAGAGAGGGAAATGCTTGGAGTATGGGATTAGTTTCTCCCATGCTGTTTTCATGGTAGTGAATGAATTCTAATGAGATCTGATGGTTTTATAAGTGGCTGGCATTTCCCCTGCTTATACTCTTTCTCCTGCTGCCCTGTGAAGAGGTGCCTGCTTCCCATTCTGCCATGATTATAAGTTTTTTGAGGCCTCCCCAGCCATGCATAATTGTAAGTCAATTAAACCTCTTTCCTTTTTAAATTACCCAGTCTCAGGGAAATTCCTTTTAGCAGTGTGAGAACAGACTAATACATGTTGGTAGAAAAATAGGCAATTTTCTACTTAATAATTCATTAAAGTCTTCTTTATGTAATATGTGATACCTAAATCTTTAATATTTAAAATACTTCTTTAAAATGTTAATAATTCCTAAAATGTTTATTTTTAAAAATGCCTAAAATGCTTCTTTATCCCTCCCTGGGAAAATAATCTTTGTGAATTGAGAAAACCAAATTGGAGCTCAGACCCAATTCAAGTCATACCTCAATCTTGAGGTCAGAGACACTCCTTCAATCCCAATTTAGAGGATCAAGAAATCTCAGGGGAATGTATTTCTCCAGATCATCATGTACACACTAATGGAGGGATCTTGACTGGGTCTTTGTGGGATCTTTTGGTTTGTCAGCTGTTGATTCCTTAAAAGTTCACTGGAAATACCTGTTCATGAAGGAGAAAGAATATCACCATGACAAATCTTGGTAGTGTTTCAGAAGGTTAACTTCAAGGTAAGATGTCAAATAAGCTTTTAGGGCCTGGGCTAGGATGTTTTTAAGTCAGATCTTGCAGGATAGAGTTCTGGTTGGGATTGAAGAGATTTTATTAGATAATGGTTTTAGACAAATGGGCTCAGAGAAGCCAGAACCTTGAAGCTATTCGTTATAAACAAGCTATTAGTCTTGATAAGTAGTCTGTTTAGTTGGTTCAGTCTTATCTTTAAGAAACGGGTAGTTTCTGGAGCAAGTAGCTGAGTTAAATTTGCTTTGCTTTCAGTATTGTTTCAAATAGATACAGAAAATTATATTTCTTTCAGTTTTCATTCCCCTTTGCTCTCCATTCCCCCAGGGAACTTGTCTCAGGTTTTTAGAGGTCAGACTGCTAGATTAGCACAATAAAAGTGTTGTGAAACTAGGGCTGTTGTAAGGACTGAGACCTCAAAGCCACTCTATTTGAGTGTCCAATAATAGGCCTTGTCCTAGTGATTTCCAGTTAAGTTAGCTTTTAAAAACCTGTTTATTGATTGATATACATACATAATTATAATGGACTATCTTCCATATAGTGATGATTTTAACGTACATTTGTGTTTCATGAACACATTAGCTACCTCACCAAATAGCAAGCCATCTTGAATTAATGTTGTAGTTTTCTTCCAACTACCAAGTATGCAGTCTGGAATCCATTATTGTAGTCTGTCAGGGGAGAAAAGATGAATTGAGTTGATGGTGATGTTGATAATAAATGTGGCTTCAGTGACAAAGTGGCAAATGTTAAACTCACTCACTGCATCATGAACCCACATCATTAGATACAATAGCAAGGCAGAAGGTAAATCAAGAAAGGACACAGATCACTCACAATGCATGCTAATATCTAGAAGCTCCTTAATGCAGCATCTAGAACTTCACCATGGTTGAGGCACTAAGTAAATAGGTTTCTAAAAACAGTGGCTTTAAAGAGAAAAGAAATAATGACCACCAATTGAAACTGGAGACACCCTGGGGTCATATCCAAAGAAGTGAAAAACATAAGGTAGGTTAGTAAACAGGGAATTCAGCAGTTACATTTGTTTTATCTCAGAGCTAGAGACTATTATTATTGTCACCTATAGTTCTTTGAGATCACTGGTGCCAGGTAGGTGGAAACTAGAGAGCCAAAATCACATTCACAGGAAAAAAAAACTTGGACTGTTGTAAGTCTTAGGGCATGTCAAATACATTATGATCACAATGCATTAAGAATTGGCTTATCTGACCCATGAACAAGCATTATGGCAAAATCTGAGAGATGATTTAAGCAACACTTGTGTTGTGGGAGTAAACCAAAATGTCTAAAGAAAGTATTTCCATGAACTCATTACAAATGACTTTTTATTTGAATTTTAATTTTGGAATTGAATCTTAAAAAAATTATATCTCAGTTAATAAAATCACAAAGGTAATGGCACTATAAACTTCTACTTGCTTTTCACGTATTTCAGTACTTTCTAATAGAAATCACCAGCCCTAGAAATTTCAAGAACTGTGAAGGCTGCACGGGAGCAGGTAGCTTTATCAGTTTCAGTAAAGTAGTACATGTGTAAATGTTAATGGCTAATCAGTTTGGGCCAGTTTTACCTGGATAAAAAATACAATGTGACCCTCCAGGTGATTGCTTTTTCTGGGACAGGGAGAGCATCTACTAATGATACCAAGTCTTAAATATCTCTCTTCTAACACACAGAATCTTTAATGACTCTCTATCAAAAATTTTTTGGACTCTATTTCTTATGAAGGAAATAGTGGCAGTTCCTCACAGCTTTTTAGGGGAGAATAACATTTGAGTATCATCCTTGAACCTGTTAGTTTATTCTCTGGGGCTTCATTGAATTCTAGGAGAAACACTAGCCTGCAGTCAGCCAGCCTGGGGCTGTAAAATGTCAGATCTCATAAGCTCGGCGCAGTGCTTGGGTCTGGCCAGGACTTGGATAGGAGAACTGAAAAGAAAGAAAGAAAAAAAAACTTTGTGGAACACACATCTGTTGTGCACCAGATGGCAGTTGTTATTTCATCTTCTGTGGAACTTTTTCCTATAATTCTTGTTACATTTCTTCTACTGCAGTACTTACAGGTTTTAAGAAGAAAAAAGCAAAATATTTTGGGAAAAATGAGGTGAATGTAACATTAAAACCAAGATTTTAATTGTTCCCAAACTCAGGATTTGCAGAGTTAAGTTTCCCACAGCAATCCCCCAACTGTGCAGGGTGTATTACAATAGGAGCCCTCATTACGTAATCACCAAACCCTGGGTAATGTTACATAGTGTTCAGCAGATAAAGGGCACAAAATAATGGAAAAGAACTGCACTTTTTCCTCTAATCTTAGATGTTCAGAGCATATTATGTTACTGCATAAATATTACATGATCATGTAACAAAATATACTAATGAAATACACAGATGCAAAGCAAGGTGCAAGGGTTGAGGGTGCATTGGGAACACTTAAATTGATTTTCTTATTCTTTGCTAATTCAAATTCAAACAATTTATCATTTGTGTTGTTGTATGAGAATATAATATGTCATGGGAGATCTGACAGTTTTTAATAGGTTTATCAAATGGCACCTTGAGTCATCTTCTGCCATAGTAATATAGACATACAACACTATTGCTGTCTTTTGTGTCTCAAACTTCGGTTCCTATTTCTTAAGCATTAGGTTTTGACCTAGAAGCTAATTTTTGCACAATGGCTTCTACCGCTTGCAGGTATAGGATCTTTTTTTTTTGAGATGCAGTTTCTCTCCTGTTGCCCAGCTGGAGTGCAATGGGGCGATCTTGGCTCACTGCAACCTCTGCTTCCCAGGTTCAAGTGATTCTCCTGTCTCAGCTTCCAGAGTAGCTGGAATTACAGGCACTTGCCACCATACCTGGTTTATTTTTGTATTTTTAGTAGAGATGAGGTTTCATCATACTGGTCAGGCTCATCTCAAACTCCTGACCTCAGGTGATCTACCTGCCTTGGCCTCCCAAAGTGCTGGGATTACAGATGTTAGCCACTGCACCTGAACAATTATAGCACATTTTATATTCATGACTTAGATGCTGCCTGTTGGGTTTTGTGGGTTTCTACCTATATTAGTCCATTCTTATGCTGCTAATAAAGACATACCTAAGACTGGGTAATTTATAAAGGGAAGAGATTTAATTGACTTACAGTTCAGCATGGCTGGGGAAGTCTCAGGAAACTTACAATCATGATGGAAGGGGAAGCAAACATGTCCTTTTTTACATGGTGGCAGCAAGAAGTGCTGAGCAAAAGTGGGGAAAACTTCTTATAAAACCATCAGATCTTGTGAGAACACTCTTTATCATGAGAATAGCATGAAGGAAACTGCCCCCATGATTCAATTATCCCCTACCAGGTAGGTCTCTCCCACAACAGGTGGGGATTATGGGAACCACAATACAAGATGAAATTTGGGTGGAGACACAGCCCAACCATATCACTGCTTATGTTTGTCCTGTCAGTTATTTAATATCTGTGCAAATTTGTCAGCCTATTCCTTTAGATGCCTTCTGCCAATTGATTAAAAACACTTACATAGCACCTGCTGTATAAAGAACTCTTCTAGATTCTTCTGTAACATAAACAGTTATGGTCTTCTTTTTAAGAAATTAAGACCTTCTGTTACTGATGATGGTGTTAATTATATTCACGTTGAGTCAGTTTGCATTGTGTACCTTAAACAGCATCGACAGTGCTGGCCTACTATAGCTCACTACATTTTTAATTTCATTTTAACAAAGCTCTATTTCATGCAAACATCTCTAGTTATTCCTACCATTGGTATGTGATCTTCATAGCCATAATCAAGATTGTGATGCTTTGTGTGAGGTTATTTCTCAACATTGTTATTGGCATACCACTAATATCAGTACTTTGGCAAGCTAAACAAGTGTGATAAGATCGCAGAATGTCAGAACTTGGAAGCAAAGTTAGATTATCAAACTCCTTTTAAGGTGAGAAAACAGACTCAGATATTAAGAATCTGACCAAGATCACAAATGTGTTAGTGGCAGATGGACTAGAATATTTTCTTTCTCTCTATTGTGATGTATCTTCTGGGCACGTGCACGCGCATGCGCGCGCACACACACACACACACACACACACAAAATCACTGAAGATTGGGTAGTGGTTGTGCTGTAGTCTGAATATTTATTCTCCAAAACCTCATGTTGAAATCTGATATCAATGTTGGAGGTGGAGGGTAGCAGGAGGGGAGGTGTTTTCGTCATGGGGGCAGAACCCTCATGAATGGCTTGGTGTCATCCTCATGCTAATCAGTGAATTCTCACTCATTGCTTTCCCATGAGGGCTGGTTGTTTAAAAGGGAGCCTGGCAACTCCCTAGCTCTCTCTCTTGCTTCCTCTCTTGCCATATGATTTCTGCACATGTCAACTCTCCTTTGCTTTTTGCCATGAGTGGAAGCAGCCTGAAGCTTTCATCAAATGCCCAGTCTTACAGCCTGCAGAAGTGTAAGCCAAATAAACCTTCTTTTGTTATAAATTACTCAGCCTCAGTTATTCCTTTATAGCAACACTAAACTAAGATTGGTTGGTTATATGTTCACAGAATAAATTTGCTTTCAATGCATTTAGTTCTTAAGAAGATAGTCATCTTTTAAGTAAGACATATAACAAAGGGCTCAAGTGGGCATCAGTATATGAAAATGTAGTAAACACAAAAGCCTAGTAGAAGAAATAAAAATAAAAGATAGAAAAACATTTCTAAATAAACATGTCTATCACTATGTCAAGTGAAGGTTTCCTTTATGACTTAATACTATAATCTGACCTTTACAACTTTTTGTGCTTATTTGTTTTAAAAATAATGCTTTGGGAGGAGATTCAGGATGGCTGAATAGGAACAGCTCTGGAGTGCAGTTCCCAGTGAGAACAATGCAGAGGGTGAGTGATCACTGCTTTTCCAAATGAGTTTTTGCTGCCCACAGACCAGGAGATTCCTGGGCTGAAAAGTGCCATGAGTTTCCAGCATGGCTGTTTCCGCCAGCGCCATGGGTTTCTGCACAAAATCTCACACAAATCTGGGCAGCCGTTTCAACTGGTGCCTGGAACACCTGGGAGACACAGCTGCCCATTCAACTGGAAAAGAAGGGGCTGAAACAGGAAGCCAGGTGACCTGGCTTGGAGGGTCCCACCCTCACAAAGACCAATCTGAAATGCTCTGGATTGAGAGTTTTGCAGCAAGTGCAGCTGGATCCAGGATGGTCCAGCTCCGTGGGTGAAAGGGCATATGCCATTACCGAGGCAGTCCACCACTACTGAAGCAGTCCACCATTATCCAAGGCAGTCTGCCATTACTGAGGAAGTCCGCCATTTCTGAGGCAGACCAACATTATAGAGGTAGTTCTAACTGTACCTCTGTAAACAAATCCACAAGGAAGTTTACACAGCAGCTGGGCAGAGCCCACAGCAGCTCATCAATGCCTCTTCTGGCAGACTGTGAATAGACTACCTCCTTGTTGGGCAGGGCATCCTTGAAAAAAAGGCAGCAGCATGTCAGGAACTTATAAATAAAGCCCCACCTTCCCAGAACAGAGCACCTGGGAAAAGAGGTGATTATGAGTTCCACTGCAGCCGACTTAAATGTACCTGCCCAGCAGCTCTGAATGGAACAATGGAGCTCACAACACAGCACTTGAGCTCATCTAAGGGACAGACTGTCTCCTCAAACAGCTCCCCAAACCCTGAATATCCAAAGAGACACCACATAAAGGAGAGCTCAGGCTGACATCTGGCAGGCATCCTTCTGGGACCAGGATAACAGAAGAAGAAACTGTCAATAACCCTTACTGTTCTGTAGCCCTCACATGTGATTGCCAGGCAAGCAGGGTCTGGAGTGGGCCTCCAGCAGTCCTACAGCAGAGGGACCAGACTGTTAGAAGGAAAACTGAAAAACACAAAGAAATAGCTTCACTATCAACAAAAAGGACGTACACTCAGAGATCCTATCTGAAAGTGACAAACTACAAAGACAACAGGTAAATAAACCCATGAAGATGGGAAGAAACCAGCACAAAAAGGATGAAAACACCAAAAGCCAGAATGCATCTCCTCCTCCAAGAGATCACAACTCCTCACCAGTAAGGGAACAAAACTGGATGGAGAATGACTCTGATGAATTGACAGAAACAGGCTTCAGAAGGTGGGTAATAAACTTCTCTGAGCTAAAAGAACATGTTCTAACCCAATGCAAAGGATCTAAGAACCTTGAAAAAAGGATAGATAAAATGCTAATTAGAATAAACAGGTTAGAGAAGAATATAAATGACTTGATGGAGCTGAAAAACACAACACGGGAACTTCGTGAAGCATACACAAATTTCAATGGCCGAATTGACCAAGCAGAAGAAAGGATATCAGAGATTGAAGATCAACTCAATGAAATAAAATGAGAAGGCAAGAAGAGAGAAAAAAGAGTAAAAAGAAATGAACAAAGCCTCCAAGAAATATGGGATTATGTGAAAAGACCTAATCTGTGTTTGATAGGTGTACATGAATGTGATGGAGAGAATGAATCCAAGCTGAAAAGCACTCTTCAGGATATTATCCAGGAGAACTTCCCCAACCTAGCAAGGCAGGCTAACATTCAAGTCCAGGAAATTCAGAGAACACCACAAAGATATTCAAGAAGAGCAATACCAAAGCAAATATTCACCATGGTTGAAATGAAGGAGAAAATGCTAAGGGCAGCCAGAGAGAAAGGTCAGGTTACCCACAAAGGGAAGCCCATCAGACTAACAGCAGATCTCTTGGCAGAAACCCTACAAGCCAGAAGAGAGTGGGGGCCAATATTCAACATCCTTAAGGAAAGGACTTTCAGCCTAGAATTTCATATCCAGCCAAACTAAGCTTCATAAGCGAAGGAGAAATAAAATCCTTTATGAACGAGCAATTGCTCAGAGATTTTGTCACCACCAGGCCTGCCTTACTAGAGCTCCTGAAAGAAGCACTAAACATGGAAAGGATGAACCAGTACCAGCCACTCCAAAAATGTACCAAATGGTAAAGACCATTGACACAATGAAGAAACTGCATCAACTAACAGGCAAAACAACCAGCTAGCATCAAAATGGCAGGATCAAATTCACACATAACAATATTAACTTTAAATGTAAACGGGCTAAATGCCCCAATCAAAAGACACAGACTGGCGAATTTGATAAAGAGTCACGACCCATCAGTTTGCTGTATTCAGGAAACCCATCTCATGTGCAAGGATACACATAGGCTTAAAATAAAGGGCTGGGGGAAGATTTACCAAGCAAATGGAAAGCAACAAAAAGCAGGAGTCGCAATCCTAGTTTCTGATAAAATTGACTTTAAACCAACAAAGATCAATAGAGGCAAAGAAAGGCATTACATAATGGTAAAACAATCAATGCAACAAGAAGAGCTAATGATCATAAATATATACACACCAAATGCAAGAGCACCCAGATACATAAAGCAAGTTCTTAAGGACCTACAAAGAGAATTAGATTCCCACGCAATAATAGTGGGAGACTTTACCACTCCATTGTCAATATTAGACAGATCAACAAGACAGAAAATTAACAAGGATATCCAAGATGTGAACTCAGATCTGGACCAAGCAAACCTAATAGACATCTACAGAACACTCCACCCCAAAACCACACAATATACATTCTCCTCAGCACCACATCACCTACTCTAAAATTGACCACATAATTGGAAATAAATCACTCCTCAGCTAATGCAGAAGAATGGAAATCATAACAAACAGTTGCTTAGACCACCGTGCAATCAAATTAGAAGTCAGGATTAAGAAACTAACTTGGAACTGCACAACTTCGTGAAAACTGAACAACTGGCTCTTGAATGTTGACTGGATAAACAATGAAATGAAGGCAGAAATAAAGATGTTCTTGAAAATCGAGGACAATGAAGACACAATGTACCAGAATCTCTGGGACACATTTAAAGCAATGTCTAGAGGGAAATTTAGAGCAATAAATGCCCACATGAGAAGGATGGAAAGATCTAAAATCAACACCCTATCATCAAAATTGAAAGAGCTAGAGGAGCAAGATCAAAAAAACTCAAAAGTTAGCAGAAGACAAAAAATAACTAAGATCAGAGCAGAACTGAAGGAGATAGAGACAAAAAAGCCCTTCAAAAAATCAATAAATCCAGAAGCTGGTTTTTTGAAAAGATCAACAAAATAGACAGACCACTAGCCAGATTAATATAAAAGAAAAGAGAGAATAATCAAATAGATGTAATAAAAAACAATAAAGGGGATACCACCCCAGATTTCACAGAAATACAAACTACCATCAAAGATTACTACAAACAACTCTATGCACATAAACCAGTAAACCTGGAAGAAACGGATAATTTCCTGGACACTTGCACCCTCCTAAGCCTAAACCAGGAAGAAGCTGAAACCCCAAATAGACTAATAACAAGGGCGGAAGTTAAGGCAGCAATTAATAGCCTACCAACCAAAAAAAGGTCCAGGTCCAAATGGGTTCACAACCGAATTCTACCACACGTGCAAAGAGGAGCTGGTACCACTCCTTCTGAAACTATTCCAAACAATCCAAAAAGAGGGAATCCTTCCCAAATCATTTTATGAGACCAACATCATCCTGATACCAAAACCTGGCAGAGACTCAGCAAGAAAAGAAAACTTCAGGACAATATCCATGATGAACATAGATGCAAAAATCTTCAATAAAATACCAGCAAACCAATTGCAACAGCACATCAAAAAGCTTATCCAGCATGATCAAGTAGGCTTCATCCTGGGGATGCAAGGCTGGTTCAACATATATAAGTCAATAAACATAATTCACCACATAAACAGAACCAAAGACAAAAACCACATGATTACCTCAATTGATGCAGAGAAGGCCTTTGACAAAATTCAACAGCACTTTATGCTAAAAAACCTCAATAAACTAGGTATTGATGGAATGTATCTCAAAATAACAAAAGCTATTTATGACAAACCAACAGCCAATATCATACTGAATGGGCAAAAACTGGAAGCGTTCCCTTTGAAATCTGGAACTAGACAAGGATGCCCTCTCTCACCACTCCTATTCAATATAGTATTGGAAGTTCTAGCCAGAGTAATCAAGCAAGAAAAAGAAATAAAGGGTATTCAGATAGGAAAGGAGGAAGTCAAATTGTCTCTATTTGCAGATGACATGATTGTATAATATTTACAAGACCCCATCATCTCAGCCCAAAATCTCCTGAAACTGATAAGCAACTTCAGCAAAGTCTCAGGATACAAAATCAATGTGCAAAAATCACAAGCATTCCTATACACCAATAACAGACTTGAAGAGAGCCAAATCAAGAATGCACTGCCATTCACGATTGCTACAAAGAGAATAAAATACCCAGGAATACAACTAACAAGGAACATAAAGGAACTCTTCAAGGACAAATACAGACCACTGCTCGACAAAATAAGAGAGGACACAAACAGATGGAGAAACATTCCATGCTCATGGTTAGGAAGAATCAATATTGTGAAAATGGCCATACTGCCCAAAGTAATTTACAGATTCAACGCTATCCCCATCAAGCTACCAATGACCTTCACAGAACTGGGAAAAAACCACCTTAAACTTCATATGGAACCAAAAGAGAGCCCGTATAGCCAAGTCAATTTTAAGCAAAAAGAACAAAGTGGGAGACATCACACTACTGGACTTCAAACTATTCTACAAGGCTACAGTAATCAAAACAGCATAGTACTGGTACTAAAACAGAGATACAGACCAATGGAACAGAACAGAGGCCTCCAAGACAACACCACACATCTGCAACTATCTGATCTTTGACTAACCTGACAAAAACAAGCAATGGGGAAAGGATTCCCTGTTTAATAAATGTTGTTGAGAAAACTGGCTAGCCATGTGCAGAAAGCAGAAACTGGACCCCTTCCTGACACCTTACACTAAAATTAACTCGAGATGGATTAAAGACTTAAACATAACACCTAACACCATAAAAACCCTAGGAGAAAATCTAGGCAAAACTATTCAGGACATAGGCATAGGCAAGGACTTCATGACCAAAACACCAAAAACATTGGCAGCAAAAGCCAAAATAGACAAATGGGACCTAATCAAACTCCACAGCTTCTGCACAGCAAAAGAAACAGTCATTAGAGTGAATCGGCAACCAACAGAATGGGAAAAAATTTTTGCAATCTATCCATCTGACAAAGGGCTGACATCCAGAATCTACAAAGAACTAAAACAGATTTACAAGAAAAAAACAAACACATCCATTCAAAAGTGGGTGAAGGATATGAACAGACACTTTACAAAAGAAGACATACATGAGGCCAACAAACATATGAAAAAATGCTCACCATCACTGGTCATTAGAGAAATGCAAATCAAAACTACATTGAGATACCATCTCACACCAGTTAGAATGGCAATCATTAAAAAATCTGGAGACAACAGATGCTGGAGAGGATTTGGAGAAATAGGAACACTTTTACACTGTTGGTGGGA